>JABMBV010006595.1:0-10408 GCA_018906735.1 Mesochorus sp. PSUC_FEM 10030011 | reverse complement strand
GGGGGGGGGGGGGGGGGGGGGAGGGAGGAGAATGTCGGCATGGACAAACGTATACGAGGGGTGATCCGGGAGGGTGGTTAGTGAGGTGAAGAGAAGGAAGGAGGGAGGGCGGAGAAGCGGATCGATATAGACTCGTGGGGTGGTTGGTTCATCGTCGTCGTAGTTCGCTCTCGCCTGTGCACTCGGTTACACCACCTTGCGGGGAAAACTCGAAATTGCCGCGTGACGGGGGAAAAATTTCGGGGTTTTATACCCGACGAAGGGGGGCTCGGGTGAAAGCTCGGCCAGTCGAACGTCGTACGAACATCGCGAACGTTCGAGTTGCTCGTGCCTCAAGGGGGGGGGGGGGATTTGGTTGCTCAGACAGTCGACCGAGCTAGCGGTCCAAACAATTTTCTCAAACGATAAACAAAAAAATAAGAATAATCGGAGGAAGAGAAAAAAATTTTGGGAATTCAAAGCGCGTCTCTGTCCGTCCAGCCGTCCGTCCTCTTGTACACAACCCTTTTCCCGTGTGTACACGATTATACATAGAAAACAACGAGAAACATACATGTGCGCGTGACTCGCGAGAGCCACGACACCGGTTCGCCTTCGCGATCCTCTCTTTCTTTCCCTCGAATCCCCGAGCGTTTCGTTACAAAGCGATTGTACGGTGCACGATGTAAACCTCCACACGTTTACCGTCTTTCATCCCTCGCATGAATTCCCACGACGAACGTGCCGTTTTTCACGATATAAAAATTCCCAAGTAGTACGAGTCAACGATGTGTCGGACGTACTGTGATTTTGTGATTATTCGCGACTTTTTTTACGATAGAGTGCTACGATCGTGATTGTGTTCCCGTTATAATATATTACGGACGTAAGAATAATATCTTTCACGTTATTAATCCAAGAGTCATCGTGCAGAGAGGGTTCTAGCTTTTGACGAGCCAAAGGAGTGGCCTTTTTTCTATTATTATTAAAATATGTATTTTTTCTACCCGTTATTCGAGGACTCGCGAAGCAAATTAAAAGGTCGAAAATTAGTCCCAATATTATCTATATACATATACTTTTTCAAATATTATTATTTTGGTAACGCAGGAGGAGGTCAACTCTGGCAGTCGATTATGAATTCATACCCATGACTATATTCTAGACACCATTTTATCCATTCGTTTATTTTGTCAGTTGATAAGAGATTAATTTTTCAATCATCCTTGAATGGCCGATCGATTTTCCAAATCGAAAAAACGTTTGTCGTCTTTGGAAAAGTATACGCAACGTGATACGAAATAACGAGATGTGGGAGTGACCCTCGTATCCGCGAGACGGTACACGCAGAAAAGGGAAAACAAGGGGTCGTTGATTCAATCAACGTACAGACACACGAGAAAACATACATACGCACCAAAAGAGTTGTTACAACGCTTGCGCGTCATCTCGTCTTTTCTTTTCTCATTCCCATATTTTTCTTGCCGCATATATATATAAATAAATAATCATTTTAATCGCTTGCGTATTTTTAATCTTATTTAGAGATGTGTCCCTTTAAATTGGATTTATCGTATAATCGTCCGTAATAACTTTTGCACCCCAGGAAATGATTCGTTTTTGTTAATTCTCGCCGTAAAACTTGACGGAAAAAAAAAAGTATCCAAGATTTTTGTTGCGTGGAAAGACGTTGATCGGTGGTCGGGCGTAAGTATGCAAATGTGTATCGTACAGTGTAAAAGCGTCGGAGAGCACAAACTACCACAACCCGCACGTTCGATCGATGCCATGCTAGTAGTATATTCGGCAACGTTATACTATATAGAGCACACCGCAACGTGACGATGCATATTCCTCCGCATCGAGAATAAAAATACATCGTTTTTTCTCTTATATTATATATTTATCGCGTGTTAGGCTCTGGTGTATGTATTCGCGTGGCAACGACCTCCTCCGAATCTCTGACGTTTGCTAACCCCCCGCCGTTTTTTTTTTTTTGTAAATGGGATGTAATCAACGCGACGTTGTATCCCTCGGACAGTCATTTGAATGGCTTGCAAACGTAAACGAAAAAAAAGGCTTGTCGACGAGTCTCTCGTGTGCGGTTCGTGACCAAGATACGACAAGATACGACGTTGATTCTCGACGCGCGTAGTGAAATCGTTGAAATTGACAACCAGCGCGAAACATGAAAATGTACAAATCGATCGGGAACAAGGAGAACCCGAGACGAAAAACTTGGGTGAAATAACATTTATGGGGAAAAAAAAGGACGGAAAAGAAACAAAAAGAAAAGTCGATGTTTCGTACAAGCTCGGGGAAAAGAGCGCAATGCGGTAACGACGATACATGACCGAACGCATTATTTCCCGACCGATATATCTATTTGCCGTTTGAAAAATCGATACTCGATTTATTTTATCATCTACTACTATCGCGAGTGATAGAAACGAAGGAAAGAATAAAAGAAGCTTTCGCTGGTACGGGGAGAGCCGAGAGTCTCGGCGATGATAGGATACAATCAGCACAATTCTGGCTACAACAAGCTTTTTACCCAGGTATTTAACGATCGATACCCAACCGCGGACAAAACAATCGTTATTATAATACGTATAATAGCATCGATTGCTTTCAGTTATTCAGAATTAGCATTATAATAATATAGTGGATAATTGAGAGAAAAAAATACTATTGAGGATTATATGTAACGTGCAACGAGGAGACGAGCATAAATAAGAGTGTGTGTGGCTCGAGGCGGCCTCGCGCACGCGACGGAGATGACGCTTAAAATAATTAGTCTCTCGTATCGTGTGGCGAAGTTGCTCTCTCTCTTTGTTCCACATCGATTGAGCGATTACACGTTGACGAAAGGTATGCGCTTCGTCGAGGCGTGCATGCTCAATCGGGGGTTAATTCTTTGCGTCCCTCTCGTAATAATCATTATAAATATCATTATTATCGATATTGCGTCGCTTTACCGTCGCTCGCGTGGCGCATCCAAGTTTTTTTTTTCTTCATTATTATTTTTATATTTCTTTATATCGAACCTTTTTCGTGTCTCGTTTCCCTCTCATGAACGATTTTTTTTAAATATAGATTTCACGCAAATCCTTGAATCTCGCGCAACAAATTTATTGGATAAAATTGGAAAACTGCATAATATTGGAAAAATAATGATCGTCGGAAATTTATTGGCTAGCACGATGAAGATTTTACTCGTTATAATAATAAGCTCTTCTCGCTTGCTCCATCCCCGTTTTATTCTTTCAACGATTCGAGGCCGTTGCTACGACTACGGCACCCTTATATATATTTATAAGTTTATCCCTCCTCTTTCGCTCCCAGCTGAATCCCCGCGGCAAACGGTATTAACGTATATCGCCCCTTGGAATATTTGAAAAATGTACCACGTGACATTCGTACGAGACGAAATTGTCGTAATACAAAAATTCTCCAGTCGACATTATATCAATGAAATTTTTAAAGCTCTATTTTATACGTTCGTGCGCGCGTATGAGTCGAGGGGGAAAAAATTCACAACTATAGCCTTTTAATTTAATTGAAACGGTAATAGAGCTATTACCGTAATAAATTATTTACGCGTATATAAATTAAATTATTTTTATTTCGTGCGGGAAAATAATAATTCGAAGGTAGAAAATGAAACTTTCTTTTTGTTGTTGTTTCAGGGTTCGGCAGACTCCAACTACTCGCAGCCGAGCTCGGATCTCTCGCTGGACGAAGAGAAGGAAAGCTTGCGACGTGAGAAAGAGAGACAAGCGTTGAATCAGCTCGAAAAAGCCAGGGTCAGTCATCCATGAATTATTATTTCATATAATCTGCTATTATTATTGTTGTTATTACGATAAAATTGTATAGATAATTCATAATAATAAAGAAAAAGCTCGTTTCATGTATATACTGAATTCTCACTTATTTCGTGTAAGTTATTTTTACTCGATTTGTTTACAGACGAAACCGGTTGCTTTTGCCGTTAGAACAAACGTCAGCTACGACGGCACAGCCGACGACGATTCGCCCGTTCACGGCTCCGCCGTCAGTTTTGAAGTCCGTGACTTTCTTCACATCAAGGTTAATACTCTCTCTCACTATCCTAAAAAAAAAAAAATAAGATGAATTTGTGGGTTTGAAAGGATGATTTACGCAGGAAAAGTACGACAACAATTGGTGGATCGGGAGGCTCGTGAAGGAAGGTTGCGATGTCGGTTTTATACCGTCCCCCGTGAAATTGGAGGCCCTCAGGGTTCAGGCCAGCGCGGCGCGCGGTACCAAGGGCCTGTACTCGGCTCGCGGTGGCTCGTCCGGCAACCTCGGCGAGAGCGGAATGCCCTCGAGAGGCTCGACGCCACCGACGCCTGGTACGATTCAGCCAAGATTTTTCAATTTTCAAAATTATATATATTATTTTGTAAAGAGAAAACGACGAGTATCGTTTGTCCGCAGGGGACGACAGCGACAGCGTTGGGAACGTCAGACCTGGAAAAGCGACTCTGACGACACCGCCGGCCAAGGAGAAGCGAAAGAATTTCTTCAAGAAGCCGGTAAAGCCTCGATGATTTTCACGCCCTCGCACGAGGCATACACACACACACACATACTCTTTACTACATCGTCGCTGCCTGCTGAGTAGAGTAAATTAGAGCTCGCTATTGCCGAGGCAAATAGGTCGCGTGAAAAAAACACGATATATATTATTAATTAATTGAATTATCGCAATTTTTTTTCCTTCTTCTTCCGAGCAGTTTTCTTCATTTTATTGTATTCAAGTTTT
Organism: Mesochorus sp. PSUC_FEM 10030011; assembly: GCA_018906735.1. Classification (NCBI taxonomy): domain Eukaryota; kingdom Metazoa; phylum Arthropoda; class Insecta; order Hymenoptera; family Ichneumonidae; genus Mesochorus; species Mesochorus sp. PSUC_FEM 10030011. Next base: position 5,637 of record JABMBV010006595.1, on the reverse strand, counting down.
CGTATTCTCGCGCGCGTATAATAAAATCCGTTTTTAGTTGAAAAATTCTTTTTTTCTTACTTTGACAAAAAATAATGGAAAAAAAAGTGAGAAAAAGTTAGCAACTTGGCCATTAACTATTTTCAATGTTTCAATGTTTGCATTGCCGTGCGCTACTCACCAAGTCCTACGTAAGTGAGAGAGAGACTTTAGCTTGGTCAGTGCGATTTGCGCTCTAATAATCGATAATAATAATATTTATTATTATCGTGATAAATAATAGATGAATATTATTATTGTTATTGTTATCGGTTGAATTTGATCGGCTCTGTATATACGAATTGTCGGGACTTTTCAGGAGATGGCTACCCCCTACGACGTCGTGCCGTCGATGAGACCGGTCGTACTCGTCGGACCTTCCCTCAAGGGCTACGAAGTCACGGATATGATGCAAAAGGCACTTTTCGATTTTCTCAAGCACAAATTCGAGGGCCGGTAAGATTCCTCTCTATTGGAGATAAAATTGTAGCGCGAGCGAGTTGGAAAAAAAAATGATGAATAAATTTGATCCGTCAAGGATCATAATAACGAGGGTAATGGCCGACATATCGCTAGCCAAGAGATCGCTGCTCAACAATCCGACGAAACGAGCTATAATGGAACGTTCGACGAGTCGGAGCGGTTGTTTGGCCGAGGTGCAGGCTGAGATCGAGAGAATTTTCGAGCTCGCCAGAACGCTTCAGGTAAATGAATAATAAATCAATCATCTTTTTAAATTAAAAACGCCTCGCTTTGAAAATGTAGCTCGTCGTGTTGGATTGCGACACGATAAATCATCCGTCTCAGCTCGCGAAGACGAGCCTAGCGCCGACGATCGTCTATCTCAAGATAACATCGCCGAAGGTTCTACAGAGGCTGATAAAGTCGCGGGGGAAATCTCAGACGCGTCATTTGAACGTGCAAATGGTCGCGGCCGAAAAATTGTCTCAATGTCCGGCCGAGATGTTCGACGTTATATTGGATGAGAACCAGTTGGACGAGGCGTGCGAGCACGTTGCCGAATATCTCGAGGCTTATTGGAGAGCGACGCATCCGCCGGTCGTCGCGCCAGTGCCCAGAGCGATGCCGGCGCCGGACGCACCCGCGGACGTTTTGGCTACTCGAGTCTCGACAGGTAACTCGCTCGTCATTCGTATTTTCTTTTCATCTCCATTCTCTCGCCTTGGATCGCGATCGATTCGATCGATACACACGTTTAACCCTCGATTAAAATCCATCATCGAGCATTATTCCAAAACAACAATTCGATATTATTCATTTCGAGGAAAAATTATATAAAAATTTACAAAATAAATCACATCTCCCAGCGTCAAAAAATATAGTATACTATATACATGTACTCTTTCATTCAGCGTACAAAGTCACTCTCGCGTCTACTCTCGTCTACACACTCGACGAGACCCAATTTCCCTATACAGACGAATCACAATCACGAATCATCTCCTTGACGAGAAAAAAAGAAAAGAAAAAAGCATGCGCAGTCTTTTTCTTCTTCTTCTTCTTCTTCTTCTTCGTGGTTTTTTTGCTTCCCCTTTATGCACCTTCGGGTGGCCACCGCGAGTCCAACTACGCTTACGAGCTAATTACGTGTATTCCACTTTGAATCTCCGTGTGTAGCTTTCTATTACGTTCCTCGCTACTATTCTTATTATTCTTATTATTATTATTCAAATTTTCTAGTCGTTGTGTCAAACAGGATGAAGGTAGATTATATCATTCATTTTGGTAATTGAAAAACGGTTAAATCTATCAAATTACCGTAAAAGTGTTATTATTTCATAGTACTTGTATGATCCAAAAGCCTCAACGTATGTTTCTTTTCAGCGGCAATGTATGGATCGCAACACTTGTACGCGCCCCAGTGATAGAGAGAGAGAGTGAAAAAAAACATTTTTTTTGTTAAGGCTCTGACCCTCGCACCTTCGACTCTCCGCGAGTTAGTTTTCAATATTTTTTTCCGCTGCATCCGCATCATTTTTCATTAATACATTTTTTTTTGTTTCAACCAACCCTTTTTTCTCACGTTCATACTCGATCGCCTCTAACAGCAAAAATGAGAGATGGAGAGCTTGTTTTTTTCTTTTTTTTTTTTTTTTTTAATAATTGAAAAAAAGAGGTAGAGAAGGAATGATTGAGGAAATAAAATTTTATATTTAATTATAATGAACAAAGAGCAAAATCTCTGACTCTCGTTCCTCCTGTTTTTCTTTTCTGTTTTTCGTGTAAAAAGCCGTTGTTGAGGCGGTCGCTGCTACGGGGGTCATCCGAAAAGAGGCGAGGTTCAGTGTTAAGACAAGAGCTCAACCTGGACCAGCCACGAGCGGAGACACGAGTTAGCTTTGTTTTTTAGAGGCTAATTTCTCTCTCCGTACTGCCACCAAAATGCCTACTACCAAAACAATCAAAATACTTCTTCTTCTTCTTCTTCCTCTTCTTCTTCCTCTTCTTCTTCTACTACTACTTCTTCTCCTTCTTCTCCTTCTTCTACTTCTACTTCTTCTGTACGCGACGACGCCGATGCAAAGTCATAGAGAGAGAGAGAGAGAGGAATAATATAAGAGATTACGAGCAAAGCTTATCCCCGAGACGCACAAAGATACTTCCGGGACCAATTTACGACGATAATTAAATCAATATTATCTTTTTCTACAAATCGAAGTAACGATTCAGAGGACAAAGTTTCCAGGGAGAGAGAGAGAGAGAGAATATGAATCGAAAATGTTTCAAAGGATGAAATAATTTAAGAGAAAAAAAGCGTTCGAATAGTCGCGTTGTAAGTACGAAAAGGCTTTCGTGCATGTGAGATCGGGTGAGAATTTTATCCTTTCTTCATATTATTCACGTCATTTTGATATTATTTTTCTCTCATCCACCCTTAAATTTCACACGATTCTTTTTCACAAATGAATAACCTTTTTGAGAAGAAAAAAAAATAAACAAATTCAATTGTTAAAAATAGTAATTCAAATTTCATGCTCAAACTCTCGTTTCAATTGACAATAAAGAGAGAAAAAAAGAAGAAATGTTTTTTTTTAAATATGTATTTTTCTAATAAATCGAGTTTCATATGACGATCGAGTTTCTATGAATTTTTTTCTTTTCAATTCATCAAACCCCCTCACACCATAATAAGCCAGTGTCGAAACTCTCAGCGATGTATCCTGAGCCCCGCCTAGAAAAATTTACAAGTTTTGGGTTTTTCTTTTCAACTTGAAAAAACTTGTTAGCTTATATCGAAGCTCACACACGAATCAATTGACTCTAGTGTAGAAACTTAACGTGTTGGAAAATCCGAGAGACAATTTTGAATTTGGTTTCATCGCTATTCTTACAATTCATAATCCATTATACTATTCATATTTTCATAAATCGTCGCCTTGCGATAATAAAATTTGAAAAAAATATGACGCGAGAGTCTCGAGGAGGAGGAGGAGGAGAAGAACAACAAGTATCGAAAAAGGCCCCGAATATATTTTACACGAGAAAATACACTATGTGTATATCTATATTTTGAATTAATTTTAGACGGGGGGAAAAACCAGAGTTTCGGAGTTTCTCCTTCTTCCTCTTTCTTTCTTCTTCTTCGTCGACGTCGCGCGCTGGCATGGCCCCGAGTCAAAGTTGCATTGTCGCACGTTTCGCATGAGATTTACCTCCCTCTTCCCTTTCCGCTTCAATCGATGAGAAGGTTAAAAAATATCTTAAAAAAATATTCCCCCGTGTTAATTAGTCAATTAGTTCCTGGAAACTCTGATCCAAGAGTCGTTTGAATAATAATAACATTAATAATAATAATAATAATAACAACAAGAACAAAACGGGAAGAGAATACTCTCGACTGTGGCATCGATAATAATTAGACTAATCGATAATAGCTCAACGATTTTGTGCCCTCGAGTTTGTAACGATTTCTTTGTTAATATAGATGAGAGAATAACAAGTTGGTAATGTATTGACCAGGCTCAGGTTCGTACGGTGGTCACGGTGGTACGAGACGATCGAGGCTCGAGAGGCTCGAGAGAGATCGAGGCGATCGGGGGGATCACGAGTACGCTACCGAGGAGGAATCATATCTCAGCGGGGTCGGCGATTACGGGAGCGTATCGAGGCGTCGCCAGCAGCAAGATTCAAGGGCGCTTAACGCCATTTAGGAGCTGGGGCCCCGGGGCCTGTCGTTACAACGACGTTGTCCCGAATTGAAAACCACAGCCCTTTAACCGAATTCAAGAGAGAGAGAGAGAGAGAAAACGAGAAAGATGAATGAAATAAATTTGAATTGAAAAGAACAAGTTTAGTCGTCTGAATTACCGATTGTCGGTAATGTAGGAAAGCCATTACCGATTGTCGGTAATACGCCAAGTTTATTGCCGACGCTTGGGGAAAAATGGTATAAAATGGTAATGAATAACGTGTGTCGTGTGTGTGTATAGGTGAAAAGGGTGAGGAACGAGTGAGTATGTGTCGCAAAAACGCATTTTTATTCATTGTACAAGCACGCGACCAAAAGCTCGGTCAATAAAGTAGGACAATGAGGACCTTGAACCGTTTTGCGATTATTGCATCGAACGAATTTCGATATGAAACAAAAGTGAGAGCGAGAGATAAATAATATTATGGACGAGCTGTGCAGCAGCACTCGAGAAATAAAAAAACGCCCTGGGGCCTTGGTTTTCGAGTCTAATTTCCCGTCCGGCCCCATTACAATGGAAAAAAAGAAAGTTAAAAAAAACACACATACCCCCCCCCCCGCCGCCGATCCCCACGCGCACTCCTCGCACACCCCTCGAGCGATAAAAATAAAAAAAAAAAAAAGAAGAAAATAAAATTCGTTATAATATAATATTGTAATAGTGTTAATAATACGCTGTAAGACACCGAAAAAAAAAATTGCAAGAAACAAGAATCAGCAGCGACGACGTGACGCAAAGACGGTTTTTGTATTCATTTTTTTTTTATTTTTCTTTTTCTTTCCTCTCTTTATACGGTGTGCGGAAGAAAAGATGACAAACACAAAATTAGCTCGACTTTAACGACGATGGTTAGTCAAGATTTTTTTGTCAACTTTTTATTTTAAAAGATGTAACATTTCCTTGTCTAATTATAATTCTGTCTTTCGTTTCAACGCCGTCCTTCACCCTTGTCTTTCATTATTTATTCTTTGTCGATCCGCTATTTCTTTTTCGTTTAATTTTTTTGCCTCTCGCGGTGAATCTTGTAACGCGAATAATTATTTACGAGAGAGAGAAGAGAGAGAGAGAGAGAGAGGGGGTGAGTGAGTGAGAGGTAGAATAAAAAAAATATCAAGATTGAATCTTTGGAAATTTCACGAATAATTAAATACTTGTGCGCTCTATTTAAAATATTTCGTTGTTCCTTTGATCGAAATGTTTTGAAAAGTTTTTATTGTTGAAGCACGAGAGTTTGTCATTCGGGGCGAGTCGATGATGTATATACTGTATGAAAAAGATTTTAAAAAAATCTTGAATCGAAAAAAACAACACCCCTCCCCCTCACACACACATGCACACACAAAACACACACACACACGCACACACACACTCGAGGCTCGGGAAAAAATATATACATAAATAAATAAAC
>JABMBV010006584.1:0-10409 GCA_018906735.1 Mesochorus sp. PSUC_FEM 10030011 | reverse complement strand
TTTAAAATTTTATCAATTGAATATTTTTTACAAAAATTGTATATAATTCTTATAGAATATTTTTTAGTATAAATCAATTCGGTTGAAAACTAAGCAAGAAAAGAAAAATTTTTATTACCAGGAGGTACTGCAACAGCCCAGCAGTTGTAGGAACTTTAAGGTAATTTCCACCAGATATATCGCAAGCCTGTTGCAACAGAGTCAATTCTTGATCCAAGCTGCAAACATCCAGTATAACACCCTGAAATCAAAAGATTAATAATTTACCAAATAAAAAATGTACAGTCAAACAATTTTCAAAAAGTTTTTCAATAACATTAAGAGTAGAAATATTTATAGACCCACAATTCTCAAATAGTTTTTTATGAATTTTTTTTTTTAAACAATTCATTCTTTATTTTTTTCAATTTAACATATGATTTATTCGACATATAAGAAAAAAAATAATTTCCAATATTTAAAAATATTTGTCATAAAAATATGAACAAACTATTTACCAAATTTCAAAACTGTAAGAAGAATAATTCTTTGAAAAAAACATTCATAAAAAATCTACCGCAAATCTTGAGTTAATATTTTTTTTCGTTTTATCATTTTTCAATTTACAATTTATGTCTTAATTTTTTTTTTCTATCTATTTTTGTTTTGAATTTTACCTATTTTTAATTAATATTATATTTCTTCCGCTAAATACAAGATCGAGAAAGACTCAAAGTTTTATTTCTTGTAGAAAAAAATTTTTAAAAACACAAAAATTACCATTTTTTGAGCCGTAAAGAAAATATTCATGTAATTCATGTATTGTGTAGCCGAGTCGTTGCCACCAGTTACGACGAGTATTCTAGAATTGAGTTTTTCGCCGGCGCTTTTTTCACGCTCCATACGAGCTATGTAACACAGTGCCATAGTGAGAGCGCCCGATATTAAACTCTCGCTGTTAATTTGTCTGTTGGCTATGACGTCGCCGACAACCGCTTGCAACTTTTGTCTGACGTTGCGCTCGACGAGAGTAAATTTTTCATACTGGCCGTCCATTTGTCTGACCTCGTTGGGTTTCTCGTCTGGATATAAAAATTTGGCACCGCTGCCATGACAAGCCAGGAGAGCGAGATCATTGTTGGACGTTTGCATGAGATGAGCATTTCCAAAAACTATCACAGAATCAAGACAGTGAGTCAAGACGCGAGTCTCCTGTTTGACGATCCTCTGACTCGGATTTACGTCGAGAACTATTATCAGGAGACTTCTCTCGACTTCGGCTAAGATAAATGACAAAAAAAAAAGAAATCGAGGTTAGGTCTAATCTTCGATCTTTGGGACAAAATTATTTCATCCTGTCTTAACTTGGGAATTTCATAATTCGAAATTGAAAAATTTTTTTTACCACTTCCACCACTCGTTTCCATCTTTCGGAGATCTATTGTTATCAACTAATGCATTTGCAGCAATGTTTTTGTCGCCTAACAACACGAGTTTGACGTTGTTTACGATTTTACGAATCCGGCGCTACGGGGTTCACACGCGTCAAGAAAAGTTGCATGTATGTGTGTGCGTGTGTATATATATCATAGTCATGTACAGTAAAATCCCAATTATTCCAATTATCCCTTATCCCAATAAGAGGTTCCGAATGTTTTTGTAAAATGAAAATATTATTATAAAATTGATCATATTATATTATACATATTTTTAAAAATTTTCTTGCAAAATTTCAATCCAATTCACCACGCGTATATAAAAAGTTATGAATTTTCAAAGATTGCAACTTTTCGATATGTGTATTCGTACGATGGAAGAGAAGAATATGGGAAAAAAACTCATTAAAAAATAAGCAGATCGAATTAATTTTTTGCATGTCAATAGAAAACTATTTTATCAAATTAGAAAAAAAAATAATTAGTTACTTTCTTTCATGAAAATGATTATTAAACAAAATTTTATCAAATTTACGTAAATATTTTACATTCAATACCTACTGTAATATTCTTTAAAACAAATTTTATTCGATTTTTTTAAAGGAGAAATCGATAAAAATTTATTTTCAATAAAAATATGTATGATTGTACTGTACATCTAATAAGATTCTTGTAATTTTATAATTACATTTTGTTATCATTTTGAATTATATTGTAGATAGTCATTATGATGAATTGGATTATGAATAGAAGCAAACTTGCAGAATTATACTACACACAAGATTCATTTTTCATCATACTTACCAATTATATCTCTTTATTTTATCATTACAGTCTTCAATTATTGTTAGTAAATTTAATTTATGCTATTGATGTTAGATATATAAATAATTCAATTATCCTTGGATTTTAAAAATTTTTTAAACTTGCCGGCTACGGGATTTTGGAGAAGGGACGCCACACGGCATTGTGGGTAATATTTCGATAATCGATATAAGGATTAGAATCGACGAAAGATATCGATTTCCGTTTAAAAATCGATAGGTCGAAAAGAGCGCCCCTCTTTTGATAAACAGCAGGATCACACTGCCCATCTGGCAATTTTGTTATAAGGTATAGTAAATTTGTCAAAAGTTTTTTTTTTTAAACGATACTCCAGTACAATGGTAAGTACGTTTGTTGTTAGAAGCCTGCACGACGTATGTTATGGTTTGATATACATTGTTGGTGAACACATAATAATTTTCCCTTCAACGTTTATTGTAGCGGATGAAAACAAATGCTTAAATTTTGACAAAGGTTATGAGTGTTGAGAGTAGATTTGATAGTTCATTAATAGCTGAAATCTCATATCAAACATTATAATATCGCGAATTATTGTCCATCGAGCTTATCCTTTCGATCTTTAAATTATCAAAATTGATTTTTATTTTATTTTTTATATCCGGTAGTTGCTAGTTTATGAACGCTGTTAACTTGTTAATGTCTAAAATTTCGTTACTTTAAATATTATCATATCGCGAATTATTGTCAATAGAGCTTATACTTTTGTTCGTTGAACAATCGAAATTTGTGTGTGTGTTTTTTTTTAATTTTTAATTTCCTGTACTCGCTAGTTTAATCGCCAGTAATTCATCAATCGCTAAAATCTTGTTGTTTAAACATGATCATATTGTAAATGATTGCCAATTGAGTTTACCCGTTTGTTCGTTAAATAAACAACAATTGTGTTTGACAAAATTTGTAATTTTTGTTGCTTGCTAATTTTTTGCTCTAATTATCAAAATCAATATTACATCGTTATTTGAAATAATCTATCTATGTCTTCAAAAATTGATGTTTATAGGCTACTATGTGAGTTGTAAGCCGAAAGTATCAGCATATATTGGCATACTGTCAAAATTGCACGATAGTCGCAAATGCTCGTAGCGCTTAGTTTGACCTAGCATGTTTCTACTTGCGATTCTTGGTAGGTATCTTTATTCTTCTCACAGCCAATGACACCTGTCATGTCGGGCGTTGAGGAGCAGGACAAATTATTGGAGGATGCCATTGGCGTCGTCAAAGTCCAAGCTTTCCAAATGAAGCACTGTCTCGACCACAACAAACTCATGGACGCTTTGAAACATGCTTCAACCATGCTCGGAGAACTGAGAACTTCACTCCTCAGCCCCAAGAGCTATTACGAATTGTGTATCCTTGCCAAATGTCATTTATTCGCTTCAATTGTTTCTCTTCAATTTCTCTTCAATTGTTCTATATCTGAAATCTAGAGATATAAAATTGTACTTAGAACATCAATCGTTATGCATTATTATTATTTAATGCCTGGACACCTTTGCGTCTATTTTCTATATTATTGAGACCAGGTTATTAATGAATAATATCATACACTGCGTTGCTCGTTGTTGCTCTGTTTCATTGTTGGAAAGCTTCCAACGTTAATTAATTATTTTTGAGGTGTTTGTTTTTGAAGTACTTGAATAAAATGATATTTGAAATAAATTCTTGAAAATTTGCATGAACTTTCTTCAAAGTCATATTTAAATTTTTAAAAGTTTCATCATTTAGAAACCGAGATATTTCTTGTTGAAAATCTCTATTTTTCAAAACCTTCCATAAAAGCCAAGTTGAAATTGCAATTTTAAACAACGAACATTTCAATTACTAGATAGAGAAATCTTTTCAAATTTTTTTATATATTACAATATGATATTCAAGAAAGTTTACTCAAATTTTTAAACATAGTCTCATAAAAATTATGTTTATCTTATCTTCACTTTATACATGAAAAAACATTTTAATGTGATTATTGAACAAATACATAATTAAATATCTGATAAAGATTTAAATAAAACTTAATTCATCGAAGCATATTTTTAGGAGTAAAAAAAATATTAGAAAATCTGTTTTATTATATGAGCCACAAATGAAACGATGACGGTGAGATTTCATTAGATTAAATCATAAAAGAATCGAGACTGGAAATATGAAAACATTCAAAAAGCTTTCAGCAAAGATCGATGAAAAAATTTCCTTACAAAACTGGTGAACAGATATGGCAATTACGGATGAGTTACGACATTTGGAGATATATTTACTGGATGAATTTCAAAAGGGCAGAAAAGTTGCTGACCTCTACGAACTTGTACAATATGCAGGAAATATCGTGCCTCGTCTGTGAGTATGCGAGACAATTTTGTTGAAATAATTTTATCGTATAATGAGAAAAACACGATCGAAATAAGGTAGAAAAAAAATGTTAAAAAAATGTCTCATCATTTCACAATGGCTTTAATCGGCTTCTGCGTTTCAGATATTTATTAATCACAGTCGGATTGGTTTACATAAAGACAAATCCGTGCCTAAAAAGAGATTTGTTGCGAGATTTGGTAGAAATGTGCAGAGGAGTTCAACATCCGTTGCGCGGTCTATTTTTACGTAATTATTTGCTTCAATGCACGCGTAATATATTGCCCGATGTTTCCGAGGGCGATGACGAAGAGGGAACGGTATGTTGTGAAAATTCAAGATTAAACAAAATAATTAACTTTGTCGTTCGTATCTCTAGTACATTTGTATTCAGGTACGTGACAGTATCGATTTTGTACTGATGAATTTTGCTGAGATGAACAAATTGTGGGTACGAATGCAACATCAAGGGCACAGCAGAGACCGTGAGAGACGAGAGAGGGAACGTGAGGAATTGAAAATTCTCGTTGGCACCAATTTGGTTCGCCTTAGTCAGCTCGAATCTGTCACACTTGATAAATACAAAAAGGTTTTGTATCGAAGTTCATTTCTTATTTATTCAATTTTTTTTCATAATGTAGAAAAATTAAAAACTCAAAATGTTTAAAGCTCCACAAAGTTAATTGAAATATTGCATTTTATCATTTATATCGAATTTTATCGTCATCGTTATATAAAAAAAAAATTGAAATACAATTCAGCTCGTGCTACCCGGAATCTTGGAACAAGTTGTAAGCTGCAGAGACGCAATTGCCCAGGAATATCTCATGGAGTGCATAATTCAGGTAATGAATTATAAAATACAAAAACCAATGAAATTCGCCTGATTTTTACCTTTTGATTCTCATTTTTTCAGGTTTTTCCGGACGAATTTCACCTCCAAACATTGAACGCTTTTCTGAAATCTTGTGCCGAATTACACAACGGTGTCAACGTCAAAAATATAATAATATCGCTGATAGATCGTCTCGCGACATTCAGTCAAAGATCAGACGGTGTTGGAGGTCCAGGTAGTCCGAGCCAGATACCTGGAATCCCTCAGGATGTCAAGCTCTTTGACGTATTCAGCGACCAAGTCGCTACCATAATTCAGGTACGAAAAACAAGTAGTCAATTTAAAATTGCACTTTTATCGTTGTTGGCAAAAATTTTAATGACCGTTCAGTGATGACCGGATACTACACACTGCGTTTGACAGTCTGTGATATTTATTAAAAACAAAAAAAACTATGCTCTTACTCATCTAGTTTAAGTCTGAGAACGGTTACACTCTTTCTTTGTTTCCCGATCTACTGGTCGGCCTTCACGACATTTTTATTGTTATTCCTTTATCGCACAAATGCGAGATAGGGTCGTCCCTGCCTTTTCAAACGGGTCAACGAATATCAACTTTCTTGAAAGAGATTAAGAAATTGTAATGCGTAAGTGCATGCTGGTTGAGCTGCGATAGGGGGGGGGAGGTAAAGGAGAATATATATGCCCGCGTATTTGTGCCGTAGAATCTTTCCTCCGGTTTCGTATTTTAGATCTCTTTAAAAACAACCAATTTGTACAAGTTGTTTGTTTTTTTAAATTAATTTTTATTCTTTGCATTCTTTGTGCTTTCAGACTCGACAAGACATGCCGCCCGAGGATATTGTTTCATTGCAAGTTGCACTAATAAATTTAGCACACAAATGTTATCCCGACAGAGTCGATTACGTCGACAAAGTATTATTCACGACGGTTCAAATATTCCAAAAACTCAACGTAGAAAAGTGAGTGTACTTTTACGATTATACAAAGTAAAAATCATTGAATTATTCATGTATTTCTGTTACTTAATTTTTATTTATAGATTGGAATACAACAGCGCAGTGTCACGTGAACTCGCGAGATTGATGAAGATTCCTGTTGACAATTACAAAAATATACTCACGGTATTGAAGCTCGAGCATTTTGCTCCGCTTCTCGATTACTTCGACTACGAGGGTAGAAAACTTCTCGCCGTTTACATAATAACGAACATACTGGAAAACGAGACGCTCATACCGACGCAAGAGCAAGTTGATGCGATACTAAACGTGGTAGCACCGTTGGTTCAAGATCAACCTGACCAGCCGAGTATCGAGGAGGACCCGGAAGACTTTGCCGAGGAACAAGGTCTTCTCGGAAGACTCATACACCATTTTAAATCGGAAACTGCCGATCAACAATACATGATACTTAGCGCAGCGAGAAAACATTTCAGCGCTGGTGGCAACAAGAGAATCAAGTATACACTTCCGCCCATAGTATTCCAGGCGTACCAGCTCGCCTTTACCTACAAAGCCCTCAAGGATCAGGTTCGTTCATCCGAGTACTTCAATTTTATTTACACAATTTCGACAATCGTTTCTATTGAGAATTAAATTATTCAAAAAATATATTTCTAGGATGAAATGTGGCAAAAGAAGTGCCAAAAGATTTTCCAATTTTGCCATGCGACTATAACCGCCCTGATGAAGGCCGAACTCGCCGAATTACCTCTCAGGCTCTTCCTTCAAGGCGCATTGGCCATAGGAGAAATAAGATTTGACAACTTCGAAATGGTCGCTTACGAATTCATGAGCCAGGCATTTTCGATATACGAGGACGAGATTAGCGACTCGAAAGCTCAATTGGCAGCCATAACACTCATTGTCGCTACATTTGAACAAATGAGCTGCTTCGGCGAGGAAAACGCCGAACCCGTTAGAAATCAGTGCGCTCTTTACGCCAGCAAATTATTGAGAAAACCCGATCAGTGCCGTGGTGTCGCTACTTGTTCGCACATATTCTGGTCCGGAAAATCACTGGCCACTGGAGGGAAAGAGGTAACTTTGGATCTCAAAATTAATTTTATTCAATACTCAATTAAAACCCTGGGATTTTTGAGGTTGCTGATTATTAAACCTAGCTCAAAATCCATCTCAATTTCATCATTTTGAATAAAGAGTTTTTTTAAATTTGAATCTACAATTCAGAATCATCAACAATTCGTGAAAAATGGTTTTTTTTTTTCTGAAAAGAATTTATTATGCTCGCGATAGAGAGTTATAACATCGTTTCATCCGATACAGTATTGAGAAATATTGGTAAAATAATGTTAATTTTGCAAAATATTAAATTCCAGAAGAAGTGCAACAACTTAAAAAAGTTCAATGTTCTTTGTATAGAAATAGAAAATATTACAAATAAGAATATATAATGAAAAGTACTTAAATCTAGAAAATAAAATTGATACGGGCATGACACTCGAAAAAAAAATATTTTATGAAAATATAAGAATGAACATTAGTTAAGGATAATTCCCACGGTACTTTCGAGGGATAAAGCTAATAATTGTATTGATCAGATGCAGGATGGTAACAAAGTGTTGGATTGCCTGAAAAAAGGAATTCGCATAGCGAGCCAGTGCATGGATACTTCGGTACAAGTGCAGCTCTACGTAGAGTTGTTGAACCACTACATCTACTTTTACGAAAAAGAAAACTCGTCGGTAAGTACCATAAAACGCGACTAATAATTCAAATGAACGTTGAAATATCTACAATATTTGTTTATTTGATTCACCAGGTGACCGTACAAATTCTTAATCAAGTTATTGCCAAGATAAAAGAAGAGTTGCCGAATCTTGGTGTCAGTGAGGAGACCGAACAAATTCAAAAACACCTTGCGAATACACTGGAACATCTGCGAAATCGCATGAGATGTTCCGACACCGAAGGCCAATTATATCACGGTTTGGTACTCTAAAACATCACACGTGTCGGCCTCGTTAATTGTAATTTTGTACAGAATAATTATATACTAGAATTATTCATCGCTCGAATGTAATTCGAATCGATGGAACAGCTCTCAAATACACGCGAATCATGTGAATTTTATTCTTTGTAAAAAAAAAAGAGAGAGAAAGAAACATAACAATACTCGTTATCACTCTTATCAATTATCATGGCGTGAGATCCTAATATGTGTATCAGTGATTGATTATGATTTTAAACAAATATTTTACATAGCTGTAAATTTATAAATTATATATAACGCGCCGTTTATAACTCGCGATGCACTTTTAAATCAGAGATAAAGCTTAAATACTGATATTTGTTAATGTATAAAGTTATATATTGCAATGATCGCTGATCGATACTTGAATATCTTGTTTGTATATTTGTCAGAATAAAATTATACACACATTAAATATATATATAAATATACCTATGAGGATCAGCTAGAGTTTATTCAATAAATAGATTCAACAAATGGATCACATAATTAGAATGATGTTACAATTGTTTTTCTACAAATTTTATCACTGTCGACCTGGGGTAAACGAGGTACTATCGAATTAATCATGATAATATGCGTAAGCATTAAAATTCGTCAGATACAATTTTTTCAAGTTATGAAATATTTGAGGGGATTTTCCTAAAAATAATTTTGTAATGTGTTGAAAATTTGAAAAAATTTTATCGCCAAGTATTCATTGTTTAAAATTGCATTTTTAACGTGAGCTCTTATTGGAAAGTATCAAAAAATTACGAATTTCAACAATAAATATCTATATTTTTAATTAATGAATAATCAGGAATTTTCGCATTAAATTTTAATATTTTTTTATGATTTATATTGGAATGAAACTTGGTAATTTTCTACTACTTTATTACGATTCAAAAACGTATTTTATATTTCGCGGCTTTCTTGAGATCGACTCTCGAATTATATCGAGGATCGCTAATTAACAAAAAAACATCTATAAAAAAACGAGGAGTCGGCCAACTTCACGCAGGTCACCATAAACACTTGTTGACGCTTCACATCGTTTTTTTATTATTCCAAGTCAGTTGTGGCCACGTGCACG
The DNA here is from genome assembly GCA_018906735.1 of Mesochorus sp. PSUC_FEM 10030011. Taxonomy (NCBI): domain Eukaryota; kingdom Metazoa; phylum Arthropoda; class Insecta; order Hymenoptera; family Ichneumonidae; genus Mesochorus; species Mesochorus sp. PSUC_FEM 10030011. Next base: position 881 of record JABMBV010006584.1, on the reverse strand, counting down.
CTATAAAAACTTAAAATAACAGTGTTTTAAACTGTTGTAAGCATTTTTAGTGAAAAATGGGTAAAGGACGTAGGCACAAGCCTAAGAAGAATTTCGCTGAAAAGCGTCGTGATAAACAAAAGGTAATAGACATTTTTTTTTCACTGTAACCGGCTGTCAAATTGAGGTTATGTTATTCACTGATAAAAAAATGTATGAAATCTATCGAGTTTAAAAAAAAACGACAATTTCTCGTTTTATTACCAGGAATTTTTATTGCTCAAAATTCATTTGAAGAAGAAACCCTAAATTTCGTCATTGTTGAGGAAAATTTTTTTTTATCAGAACAAGGACGAGTGGGACAAAAGACCTCAGAGATGTTACGCGGATATCGTGAGGGAGAACAAAGATTTTGAAAATTATTACAAAACTCAGAATATAGTTAGCGAAGAAAATTGGGATAAGTTCATAAACACCATGAGGGAAAATCTTCCTGTTGCTTTTCGCATTACCGGATCCAAAGCGGAAACAAAGGCTCTCTTGGAAATAATTAAGGGCGATTTTTTCGAGGAAATACTGAATACTAAACTGGAAGGTGATCAGGACACTGCCAATACGGTAGAGAAAATGAAACCTCAGTGTCTGCCCTTTTATCCGGACAATCTGGCTTGGCAATTGCAACTCACTCGCAAAGACATCAGAAGATCCGAAGCTTATTCAAAATTACATAATTTTTTAATATCCGAAACTAGCAACGGCAGTATCAGCAGGCAAGAGGTTGTCAGTATGATTCCTCCATTGGTACTGGATGTAAAACCTTGGCACAAGGTTAGATTATCAACAATAAGAAAATATTGTTCTTTTTATTAATTTCAAGTAAATAGAAAAATTTTATTAAATTA
>JABMBV010006573.1:0-10409 GCA_018906735.1 Mesochorus sp. PSUC_FEM 10030011 | reverse complement strand
ATATATACATCTATATATATATGTGTGTGTATATAAAATGTATACATGCTTGATTCGGCTACTTATACACATATATACTTCATTCGGTAACTATATGGAAGCTCTCGAATCGAGCCAAGAGCGGATGTTACCATTTTGGGACGACTTCCGGTCGGCTAGAATTACTTCCGGTATACGACGCAAGTGAGCGCGCGGTCGCGTTCTCTCCGCTTGCTCGATGACCACATTGAGGGCACACAGCACCGCTGAAGAATCTCAATCGCGTTCTCCGACTCGAAATCGCACAGCTAGAAAAGAGTCCGTAAGCGCATTTATTGCGAACGAATGACTATCGATACTATCTTCTTCGACAATATAAATTATCTATAGCGAATGAAGCAAAAATCATTCTAGAGTCGCAAAATAATGAAGAAAGCGACCAGAATTTTCTGCGAGTTAATTTAACGTGTTTTTCACCTCGAGGATGAATAGTATCACGTACGTATAGAGATTGTATATGATATACTGGCACGCATATAGAAGGTGCAGGTTGCGTGAAACACGTAATAATAAAGGCAAAAAAAAAAGGGAATTGTTGAGAGGGACGAGTATCAAAGGGCGAAGGCCGCGCGGGTTTTCTCTATTGTTCGACGCGAATACGCGCGCGCGCGAGTCCTTTGCGAAGGTCGAGTCGCTTATCTGCGTATGCCCATATAATATATGAGCATGTGTCTGTGTATACACACAATCCTTATATACGTGCGTCTCGCTACTATATACACAAACCCATAGCGAGAATTTTTTAACCCGCGAGTTTTCTCCCGTCGAGTGCAAACCTTGTCCGGTTGCTGCTAACGGCCTCGAAGCGGTTCGAACGTCCTGCTCCAGCGCCCTCTCTCGTGTGCTTTTAGTAACACATCAGGTATATATAATATACGTGAGCGCACGCCACACATAGCGAATAAAAGGGCGCAAGCAGCTACTTAATCTCCCGTGTTATTATACCCTTTTAATCATCAAACACACACGCATACTTGGGGCCCATATACTATGGAACAGCACAACGCGTTTGCACATTGTTGTTCATAGAGGCCACGCACGCATCCGTGCGTCACGTATGCTCGAACGGGCTCGACCCCTCTCCCTTCCCTCGATGCACACACGTATATATCAAGACCTTTTATTCCTCGCCCGTTGCTGCTGCTGCTGCTGCTGCTGCTGCTGCGGCGGCGGCGCTGGTGCGCGCAAGCCCCGAGAATCTCACACCATGCAGAGAGTGTACACGTACGCGGGAGGAACTCAACGAACGCGCGGTGCATAATCATTCTCCCCTTCCCTACCCTTCCCTCTCTCTCGCCCCCCTCCTCGCGCCAACGCATGAATGGTTCGCTTTGTGAAATGTTATGCTTGTTTTGTTGGATCCTCCACAGTGGGGTAAAACAAAGAGAGGGAATGAATGCAACAAGGAGGCTCGTAGTAGCGGAGGTTGCTCTTGTTTTTCTCTTTGTTTTTTTGTTTGTTTTGTTTTGTTTTCATAGTAAAAAAAAGAATAAAAGTCACGTCGAGCGAGGGAAAAGTCGAGGAATCGAAATGTCGCGCGAGCGAGTGTATATGAAAAAGTTTGAGCGAATGAAAGAGAGAGAGAGAGGAGAGAGACAGAGAGAGAGCGTGGCCCCCGCAGCGGCGCGGCCCAAGTGGGGAAGCATTTCCGGCGCGCGGGCTATCGCGCTCTGTCGGGGTCGTCAAAATACGTTATGTAAGGCGCGTTTGTACGCTGGGCGGGTGAACCTATCTGACTCTTGAGAAATAAACGTTAGCACATAGAGAGGAGAGAGAGAGAGAGAGAGAGAAAGAGTGAGAGATAGATAGGCAGACAGACAGACGGACTCGCATACACAGACACGCTTCCGACACGTTACTGTGATTGGCTGGCACGTCCGACCGGGGCTCGCTTGTGTGTGTCAAAGCTATAACGTCGCGTTTCATAGAGTGAGAAATATATATGCATACGTGCTTCACGGATGTATGCGTATAGAATCCGTAGATATATACCGTTCTCTCATTTGCTCGAAAGAAACGAGAATCTAATAACATAACCTCAAACTTGTGGTAATCGCGCTCTCGTATTTAGCGTATGTTGGAGGCGAGATTATATACGTACACATGTGCTTATGTGTGTGTGTGTGTGTGTGTATAATGCGATCATATATATTAGCGGAAGAGATAACACACAGATGTGGGAACACACACACATATATATATATATATACATATGTATGTAAGTACGCGAGGACAGGAAACGTTGAATTGCATGTGGCAAACTTTTAGTATAAGCGTTCGCGGTACTTCCGTTGTACAATGTTACTGATAAGACGGATTGATTAATTATATAGTGCTCCAGATGGAGAGGTCACGTTTGAGAAATATTTCCGGATATATGTTTTGAGAGTCTTTTTGTAATAGTTCAAGTATTTAGAGAGAGAAAAAAAAATATATATATGTACACTATGTGTATGTACACATATATGTATATAGTTACGAACGGCTTTCGTGGAAGGCGCCCACACGTTTCTCGTCGCTCGACGACCCTCAGAGTGCTGCGCCTCGGAGAGAGAGAGAGAGAGAGAGAGAGACTCGACCGTATTATTATTATTACACTCGACGAATTTCTCGCTCATGTCAAAAAATTGATTTTCCGCTATATACCGACGAAAAAAATTCATTCTAACACGCGGAGAATCCTCATTTCCGAACGAGTTTATAACGCGTTTAACACACGGGTTACGAAAGAGCTTCGAGCATAATTCGCTAGCGTATATAGGCCTCGAAAGCGTGTTGGCGACGCCGATGAGAAAGCGATGAATAGTACAAGCCATTCCGTTGGTTCATTCATTAAACAGATCTGCCGGTCATTCATGGACAGAGGCTCGAGACCGAACACGCATATACACACGGAACACGCTAATATATATGTATACACACACACACACATATATATATATATATATATCGTAAAATCTCTCGCAGAGACGTTAAAATCCCTCTTGTATTGTATTGTATTTTTGTATATATATGTTTCTTCTAACGTAGATTTTATGGGTCGATTATGAAAGCAGTGAAATTACGATATCTCGATATTGTAACGGTTTAAAAGACTATAAATGCCATCGTATACGCTCCAGAAAACCTCTGACCAGCCTCCAACGAAAAATTATTGTATAAAATGTATGCAATACAATGGATCGCAAAGAGAATATACAATATATATACGCTCGATTAGCGTTCAATCCACGTATAATATAGCGTTTGGCAACAATTAAAGCGTAATAATGAGGTCGCGCGCGACTAAAACGTACATGCAACATTGCGATATTGATCGGTAAACTTTATCTCGCTCGAAGCCTATGGAAACGTGAGACTCTCTCTCTATAGTTGTATGTGTATATACAAAGCGGGACGAAAGCCAGCAGCACGTAAGAGACGAGAATAGAGCCAAGGGGATCGCGCTTATTCTCTGCAGAAGCGTGCGCTTCAGGGAATTTCTTCAAAGAGAGACGTCGTGGTGGAAGAAGAAGAAGAAGAAGAAGAAGAAAAAAAAAGAAATTCGTATCTGATTATGACGTTACCGCGAGGACGCGAGTGATGCAAAAAGAAACGATAATGAACGGAGGAAAAGAGAGAAAGAGAAATATATATCGTACTACAGAATAAAACGACTCTCTAAAATGCCCTCTTATTATCTCAGTTAATTGTCCCGTTAATATAGTGACACTGTTATTCCTTTTTTTCGTTTATACTATATATATTCTCTCGTGTTCCTTCTATATATAGAACAACACCGAGCATCTTTGTCGAGTTGACGTTCAATTGTCGCCAATTTTGTGAGAGCCTCTCTCTGCTTTCTCTCTCTCTTTCTCTCTTAAGTCGTATAAACAGTTGCGTGTCGAGTTAATAAAACGATGATGTTGGGGAGTTTAGCGATGCGACGAGAGAGCTACTTATTATCTTGTTTCGTTCCGTCGCCCTTCCTCCTCCCCCCCCCCATTTCTCCTTGAATTTCCATGCATTTCTCTTCGTCTTTCATACACTACTTCCTAGTTTCGAATTTTTTTTCACAAATATTCGACCTTCAATATTTATTTATTTTTATTTTTTTAATATCATTGTGTAACAACTCTCGAGTCTGCATAATTCTATAAAATGTTAATACACGTGTTGCCATATATTATTTATTTATTTTTTGCGTCAGCTTTGTTCTCAGAACGGATGAACGAGTTCTCAGGGTGCAGCCAAGTAACGGAAAAATTATCCCGGCTGAGTGCCCCTGCAGAAACGCTCTGGATGATGTTTAAAAGCAAATAAACCCTTTCAACATGTTTCCCTTCGGCTCTCCGGCGGCGATATCTCGTCGCGCGGACGCGTGCGTTCGGCTGAGAGTAAATGCTCGATAGAGCGCAGGATTTCTGTTGGCTTGCCTCGAAATATTAATTATCGTAGTTCATGTTTTGTTTGGTACTTTTTTTTTGTTTCGTTTCTTTTTTCAAGCTGAAGAGCTCTTGGATATTATAAATAAAAAAAACAATACTCAGTTTGTTTGTACCTGAGTATTGTTCTGTGGTTCGCCGCGTGACCTTGCCAAGGTCCCGAGCGAGCATTCTCGGCGGCGAGCCCTCATAGAGCCTTCAAATATATGCGCTATCTCTCTCTTTCTCTCTCGCTCTTCCTCGAGCTGGAGTAAAATAAAAAATATACACTAAGAGAATTCATTTCAAAGCAAATGCATGGGGGCAGTTGTTCTCTTTCTTCTCCTCGTCCGTGAATAAAGTATTCTCTCTGTTATATATACCGGGACTTGTATAGGGGGTCGCAAAAAGGCTCTTTCAAAACCACGTGACTCGAAGAGCGCCACCGACACTGCAGTGGTTCGAGTATCGGGAATATTATATATATTTTCACGCAGAATAGAGGAAGGAAACGGTCTCGAAGCCGCAGCCGGGACGGCTCGCGAGAGAGGGCGGCCAACTCTCTCGCGGAGAGCGAAAACTTGCGAGTGACGTCACGGAGCCATTGCATAAACTTGGAACAAACTCGATACGTGCCGGTGCGCTTATTGCCCTGCTGCCGCTGTCGCACGACAGAACGTTCGAACATTTGCAGTAAAAATAAAATCGAATTTATGGGAGGAAAAAAAAAACCAGGAAAAGACCGATAGATCTCTCGTATATACACCGGAAGGGCGAAAGATGAAAAATAAAACATTGAGCAGAATCGTTATCTTTTGTCGAGTAATCGAGCGCATGCATCATTTTTCAAAGAGCAGACGCGAGAGAGATAGGCAAAAAAAAGAAGCAGGAATATAAAGTTTGCGCGTGGGTGTTTCTGGTAGCGTGCATATATATATAGTCTCGAGCAGCAGCGCGGAGGTTGAAAATGTTGTGGCGATTGCTATACGATGCGGTGAAGCCGGTCGCGGCGAGGGGTTAAAAGAGGGGGGAAATCGGCTTTGGACCGGAAGCAGTTACTTGTTGCTGCCACGAAAATATATCAGCGCTCGTTTCGCAATCGCTTTGGTTCTTTGCCTCGGTTTAATATAGAACTATACGAGAAACAGAGAGCGCATGAAAACATCGAGCGAGATAGTTTTGCCGGATTGTCGAGAAAGAATATATATCCGCGAGAAGTGAGAGAATAGAGAGCGCGTATATACCGAAGAATCAGCGATATTATGTTCCGAAAAAGAGAGCGATCGAAAGAGAGAAAGAGAAAAAAAAAAGAAATTACGAAGCGCGTGTGTGTGTTGCAGCGCCAGCTAGATTTTGATAGCGACCGAGACAAGGCCATTCTCGTCGTGTGGTCGAAAGAGCCGAAGAAAAACGAGCTGGGAGAGCCCGGCAGGGCGAGGAGAGAGAGAGAGAGAGAGAGAGAGGGACGCTCGCGATGGTGTGGGGAGGGGCCCCACTTCCGGTCACGTGACACCCGAGCGGCCAGGCGGTTATTTTTCTTTCTTCTTATTCTTAGGCCGCCGCATCCGCTACTTAATAACTACTACGTTCCAGCAGCAGCAGAAACGGCCCGAGACGGACTTAAAAACGAGACTTTTTATCTCTCTCTCTCTCTCTCTCTCTCTCTATTTTTCTCTCGCCATTCATTTTTTTTCGCCATCTCGTTTTAACCTTTTTTTTCTCCCGCTGTATTCTTTTTGTATTATTAGAATTACTACTCGTCTTTTTTTTTTTCTTTATTCACTCTCTGAGGTCGAATTCCACGTCTCTCTGGGTGGAAGCAGGACTTCCGGTGCGTGGGTGTCTTTCTTGATGTGCCCGCAGCACGTTACAGCCACGTATTAGCCACCGGCACGGAACTCTCGGGGGCCCGTGGGAAAAGATTGCTCCTCCGTGAATATTAAATGCGTGGCATTTCGTTTGGGCGTATATAGAAAAAAGAATTCTTCAAATTGAAAAATTGCCATCTCGGATCATTATGCATCCATATATAAATGTAGAATTTCAATAAAGTTTGCGTACAGCACACGTGAATAGCGAGCGAAAGAGAGAGAGAGAGGGACGAGGAACAGTAGGACCCTTCGCGCGCGTTCGTTCGTTCGTTCTCTTCGCGCGCACCGATTCGAGGAATTCAACTTCCGCGAAGAGTATATACCGTCACTATAGCGCTATACAGAAATCTCTCTCTTTCCTTCTCCTGCAAGAGAAAGAGAGAGAAAGAGAGTGCGAGCGAATATACGTGGTTCTCATCGCGCGCGCGCGCGCGCTCCCGTCGTTTCTTCGATGGCCGCAATGCTGGCCTGCGCTCGTGCACAAAGCTGCGGTTTGTGTTCCCGTCATTCGAAGCTAACGTGTTTCAAGCACATCGCGAACACAATAAAGCATGAAAACAGATATATATATATTTAAAAAAAATGGCAATTTTCGTTGAAATCATGAGGTGTATTCGCTGTTATAGTCGCCGCCATATATGAAAAACCGACGGGCCGCTGTAAAAGGGTGACTGGAACGAGCATTAGATTGATTCTCGGGCGGATGCGGCCCGCTCGCCTAACTGGCGTTTCCGGTGGTCCCACTATTTCTCTCGCCCCTCCACATCCACACTCTTCGCTGCTGTATAACCGCGTTCGCTTCGTATTTTGCCGTTGCGTTTATTTCATCGCACTAATGTCAAGTTCTCGTGGCCCTCGTCACCCCCTCCCCCCTCCCTCCCTCCCTCTTCTTCTTCTCGCCGCTTATCCCCTTTTCCGCCCCACCCTTTTTCCCGCAACTGAAAGCACGTTGTACGCTCTCGCACTCTTTCTCTCTATCTCTCTCTACAAGTGCGGACGTACGCGTCACATCCGCTCTCATGCTCTTATACACTCGCACATCGACTCGGGCGCGCGAGAGAAGGTTTAACGGTTACAAACAATCTGGCATGGTTACTATCTCGTACGTCGACGACTTGTTGCCCGTGGTATTTAATTATGCGCGAGCATTTTTTTCTTTCTTCTCTTTTTTTATTTTTCTCTCTCTCTCTCTCTCTCTCTCGTACAACGACCCTATACTTACTCGCTGGCGACGTGACTAGACGAAGGGCGGACGCGAAAGTCGTAAATCCATTAATCGATCGAGCAACATATGTACTCGTTAAATCTCTCTATCTCTCTTTCTCTGCGATGCAGACGCTGAGACTCGTCGCAGCTTCCGGTCCCCTCGGCATAGATGAAATGCAGAAAATATCGTAAAGATAAAGAAAAAAAAAAAAGTAATGAAGAAAACGACACTTTTGTTGGATTTTTTTCAAATATATATTTACAAGACATATACAGAGCGTGTAGGCTTAAAGTAAACGTGAAAGGGTTGTATTTTTTTTATTTTATTTTTTTTTTATTTGTTTCCTTCTTTCGACGAGGTCTTTTTTTTTCTCATGTTGTCGCATATTCTTCCGGCTAACGCAATTTTTTTTTTCTTTGCACTGCTGCCGTGCTGTTATATACGTGTGTTTGTGTATATGTGTGTGTGTGTGTGTGTGTTTGTATGTGTGTGCGAGCCTCGGCGAAAAGAAAAAGAAAATTCTCGTCACAACTGGACTCTCTCTCATTCTCTCACTATCTACCTAGTATTTATACATCAACGTGTGTGTCCGCATACAGAGTATAATATTTGTTTGTGATTCGTTTTATTTATTTACTTTCTTTATGCTTTTCTTTCTTTCTTTTTTTTTTTATATTTTGTTTTGCCTTTACACCACGAGCGCGTCCGTAAACTCATCCGTTCGATAATAGTCAGCTCCGTGCTCTCGCAGGAGCAATCAAGCGGAAAGAAAGAGACGGAGAAAGATTTTTTTTTCTCTCTCTCTCTTCTCTCTCTATAATCTCGCTCATTATTATTTCTCCCTCTCTCCCTCTCTCATTCTCTTTCCGTGTTCTCAGGAGTTGGTTAGAGGCCCGATTAAAGTCTCCTAATTGCGAATAATTTATTAAATTAGAACGTTTATAAATACGTAGTAAGAGCACTCGATACGAATGAGAGTCAAATATAATAAATTCGCCATTTCTTTTTTCTTCATCTTTTTAAATATATTTATTAGGGAATAATAAATCGTTAAAAGTTCGGTTAGAACGGGATATTCTTTCTTTCTTTCTCTCTCTCTCTCTCTCTCTCTCTCTCGCAATCTTTTTTTTTTATTCTTGTTTCAAGGACACATTTACACGACGTGCACACTCACACAGACACATTCACACGCGAACTGAATCTCTCGTTTGTATATAACATAATAGAATGGCGATTACGATGTGTAAAAAAAAAAGAAACGCGCTCTCTAGACTCGTTTTCATTTTTATTTTATTTTCCACGTCCTCAAGTGTGTGGGTGTCGATCGCACGCGCCCTCCTACCCCCCGTCCCCCTCCCCCCAAAAAACACTCTTTCGTTCACGCTCGCTCTCTCTCTTTCTCTCTCTCTCTCGCTCGGAAAAGCCTATATCGTTTATCCACGTTGACAAAACGTTCACAAGACTAGATAATACTGGAAAGAAAATTAATAAAGTCATAACACCCGGTTCACTCCCAAGTCGGTTGTTGTTCGCACAGTCACCATTTCCCTAATTATTTATTATTTATTACCATTATCTTTTTCCATTTTTTTTTATGTAATTTTTTTTTCTCTTCTCAAACTCTACTTTTCCCATCTCTCACTCACTGTATATATAATATTTTCTTTTCTTCGACGCACCAAGAACAATTGTGTGTGTGTGTTTCTTTTTTATATCGGCTCTCGAATCTTTCCCCGCGATTAGATTTATTTGATAAACATTTCTTTTTTTCTCTATGAAAAAAAAAAAAATTTCAAATAAATTCTTCGCGCGTGTGATTTCAAATAGATAATTATTCTCTCTCTCTCTCTCTCTCTCCCGCTCTCTCTTTCATTCACTTGGCTCTCGAGCCTTTCGTCATTCTATTCTCTCATCGTCGAGGATGTGTGGAAAAAATTTCATGAGAAAAATCGCAATTTTGTGTAACATCGTCGAGAGTAAAAAAAAATTATTATTTTTTTCTTCAACAATTTTTTCTCGAAGAATTCCACTTCCTGCTGAAGTAGAGAGAGAGAGAGAGAGAGAGAGAGAGGGAGAGAGAGATATATAGAGACAGAGAGAGTCGAGACGTGGAACCCTTAATATTTTATCCTCAAATTTCAATTTGGCTTCTGTTGATCCATCATTGTTGTTCCAACGTTTCTTTAGAAATCATTTATTGTGTTTTGTCTTTGGCGCTCTTTGGTTCCATCAGTCTCGCGACATTCTCTCTCTTTGTCTCCTCTCTCTCTTTCTCTCTCTCCCTCTCTCTCGCAGCCATCCCTGCAATTTTACGGTTATCCCTTTTTTTTCGTAGCTTTCTTTTAATTACAAACTCGTCCTGTGCTCATGTGTACTCGCGATACGAATAAATTAACTGTAGAAAAAGTTTTTTTTTTTGTTCTTTATACAAATGTAATATACAATATATATTTAGTTTCTGCTTTATATAATATTTATACGCGTAAGTGTTTGTTTATTTCCTTGTTTTTTTTTATCGTGGTTAATCCATGTTTCTCTCATTTTTTCTCGCATGCACGTGACGCAACCATGTATTTTTTTTTTAAATATATATATAATCGTGTAAATAACGTCTATATGTGTGTGTGTGTGTGTGTGTGTCATTGTGTAGGAGTACGTGTATGTGTGTATTATACGAGCGGGCGTAGATTCTTTTCCTTCACGAAGACGCTTTGTAGAACAATAAATAAAAACACTTCCGGTTCGCAAGCTCCCTCCCCTTCCCCTCCGAGCATAAAATCGTATCACGTCTTAAATGCAATTCTTGTACTAGCGCACGGTATTACAAATCGATAACGAAAAAAAAAGGTTTTTTTTTCTCATTGTGTGTCTATATATATATATATTAAC
>JABMBV010006562.1:0-10409 GCA_018906735.1 Mesochorus sp. PSUC_FEM 10030011 | reverse complement strand
GTCGTCCGAGAGGGGACAAAGTGGCCTGGAATTGAGAACTGCCTCGACTTGCGTAAGAAGAGTCGTAAATTCCTCGTACGTAAGTGCAGTCTCTCCGATCATCCTCCAAAGGTGAAATTTTGCAGACTTGACCGCAGCCTCCCATTTTCCACCCATGTGAGGCGCGGCCGGAGGATTGAACGACCACCTTGTCCCAAGATCGGTCAGGGACGAAATGGTGCCCTGCAGTTCCGCTAACCGGGCCTTGAAGAGAGCCCGAAGTTCTGCATCTGCCCCGGCGAAGTTGGTTCCACAATCACTATATAATGTATGGCAGATGCCTCGTCGACCAGTAGACCGCCGATAGGCTGCGATGAAGGCTTCCTTGGTATAATCAGTGACGACCTCGAAGTGGACAGCTGAAGTTGAAAAGCAAACAAAAACAGCGAGATATGCTTTATATGTTTTTGCTGACCCTCCTCGCCACGTGCGAAAGATGAAGGGTCCGGCGTAATCAATACCGGTGTGAAGGAAAGCTCTCGAAGGTGTAACACGTGGTGATGGAAGTTGACCCATAAGCTGCTGAGCTTGAAGTCCGCGAAACCGTGCACATTTGACGCAGCGAAGAATGTATGACCGGATTGGAGCTCGACCACCCCAGTATCCAATACGATCTGCGGAGATAACTGAAAGTGGCTCGCGTGCCTCCGTGAAGCGTCTTGAGGTGGGCGTCTGCAATCACAAGAGATGTGAATCGGGACGCACGAGGAAGAATCGGTGGATGTTTTTCCTCGGAATCGAGAAGGGAATGTTTCAGGCATCCTCCGACCCGAAGGGTGCCAAGTTGGTCGATGAAGGGAGTGAGGGAAGACAGAGGATTGTTCCGTGGAAGAGTTGCTCCGCTTGAAATAAGTTGTAGCTCAGCATTGAAGAATGTCGTCTGTTCGAAGCGGATCCAGAAAAGTTTGGCTTGTTCCAGGTCTCCCGGTGTGGCCATCGAGGATTATGGAACCCGTTTGAAGCATGCGGCTGCCCGTTGACAGACCGCCGTGATTCGCAGGAGCCGACTGAGAGAGGAAAACCGGTCTAGTAGATCCCAAGTCGGTTGAAGAGACCGAGCCGTGGAAATGAAGGCGAGACCTGGACGTTGGTCGAGGTTGACGTCAGCGTTAAGAGTGAAGGAAGTGACCGGCCAAGATCTAGAAGGTTGGACGAGCCAAGAAGGCCCGCGCCACCAAAGAGGGTGTTTTGCCAGTTGACGTGGAGTAGATCCCCGAGACGCGCAGTCTGCGGGGTTTTCCTTTCCCGAAATGAACCGCCAGGTTGCGTGCGAGGTCAAATCTTGGATTGAAGTGACACGATTTCGAACGAAGTCCTTCCATCGCGAAGGTTGCAAAGATATCCACGTCAGTGTAACCGTAACCGAAGAATCTGTCCAAAGGAAAACAGGAACATCTCCGAGTTCAAGCGTCCGTTGGGCGTAAGAAAGAAGTTTCGCCAATAATAACGCTGCTGTTAACTCGAGCCGAGGGATCGTCAGCCGTTTCAAGGGCGCCACCTTGGTCTTTGAGTAAATGAGGGTGACAGTAGAAGACCCACCTGAAGACGTTGCTCGAAGATACACGACGGCTGACATTGCCAACTGTGAGGCGTCCGAAAAACCGTGAAGCTCGATCTGCGAAGTAGGCGAAATATGAAGCCAGCGAGGGATAGAAATTTTCGAAAAGTCCAGCAAGTTCTCCCGAAATTGTTGCCATCTCTGTCGTAGCGTCGGAGGAAGAGGGTCGTCCCATTGAAGTTTTGCCAGCCATAATTCTTGAAGGAATATTTTCGCGATGACAATAATCGGCGAAATGAAGCCCAATGGATCGAAAAGTTGTGCCGTCTCCGAGAGGACCGTTCGTTTGGTGATGGCGTTGTCAAAGGACGGCTGAAGGGTAAACGTGAACTAATCGGAAGTTGGATTCCAGACCAACCCAAGAAGTTTCACGCTCTCGTCTTCTGGTTGAATGACAACCGCATTCGACGGCGACTCGGAACGACAAACATCCTGAAGGATTTCCTTGGCGTTGGCTGACCATTTTTGAAGGGATATGCATCCTCGCTTGCATATTTCTCGAAGTTGTACCGTAGTATCCCGAAGTTCCTCAAACGTTTCTGCACCACCGAAAATGTCGTCTACGTATCGTCCCTTCGTTAGGGGAAGAATTGCCAATGGAAAATCACGCCCTTCATCCTCAACCAGTTGGAGCATGACTCGAATGGCGAGAAAGGGAGCGCAACTGAGGCCATATGTGACGGTGGTGAGACGAAACTGAATCGTCCGTCCTTCGGAATCGATCCAGAGAATTCATTGAAGGTCACGGTCGTCCGGGTGCAAAAGAATTTGACGATACATCTTCGTGATGTCCGTTGAAACGATATATCAATGGCGCCGGATCCACAGAAGAACGTCTGAAGTGTCCTGCTGAAGTTTTGCACCCGTATGAAGAATGTCATTCAATGAAACGCCGCTGGAAGTTTTGAACGACCCATTGAAAACGACTCGCAGCTTTGTGGTTGTGCTGTGAGCCCTGAAGACACCGTGATGCGGAAGGTAATAGACCGGATCAGAAGTCGACTCAGGAAGCGCACGAACCATGTGCGAAAGAGCCTCATATTCCTGAAGAAAACCGTGGTAGAGATCTCGGTACGCAGCGTTGCGGAGGAGTCATTGTTGAAGTTGACGAAAGAAACGTTGCGCAGATAAGAAAGATTCCCCCAGAGAAGAAGGTGAAGCTCGAAATGGAAGTTGAACCGTGTAGCGTCCTGAGGAATCTCTGCTGAAGGTCTCTCGAAAATGCTGTTCGCAAGAGGCATCGTCAGGCTCAGGTGTAGGGGCTGAATCTGCCGGAATCTCCTCTTGCTTCCAAAACTTTTCTAGAAGCGAAGTAACGTCATTATTGACCGAAGTATGCTGAACGCGAACAAGGCCTGAAGTTTGTTCGTCGGTTGGCCCAAGAACCATCCAACCGAGAAGTGTCCGTTGTACAATGGGCTCATTCGAGTATCCCTTGATAACATCTGACTCAATGAGGAATCCACACGAGTCAGCGCCCAGAATGAGGTCTATCGGTCCCGGTCTATCGGTCCCGGTCTATCGGTCCCGGTCCCCATCAATAACCTTTGAAGAGACTGAGGACGCAGTTGGCGAAGTTGACCTCGAAATTAACCGTTGACCGGAGTTCGAAGTGCCGTCGCAATGTTGACTGGTGTAGAGTCAAGCCGAAGGCTCAGTGGGCGACGAAGTAGCTAACGGTTTTGAGGTTGAGGCCTGAGGTTGCGAAGTTGAAGGAGACCCTGTCGGACCGACATGAATTAACGTATGGTGCTTACCCTGGCACTCAAAACACCGTCCAGTGATCCGACAATTGGCTGCCGTATAAGGGCCGAGACAATTGAAGCATAGCCGTCTTTGAATCGCGATCTCCCGTCGCTCCTGAGGAGACTTCTTTTTGAAGTGAGGACACAAAGCGACGAAGTGCTCACCGCTGCAGAAGTGACAACTTTTGTCGGCCTTGTCGGCTGGTCGAAGTGGCTCGGTTGCGGTGATGGCCAGATACGTAGCCGCACTTATGGTTTCCGAAGAGGTCTTAGAAGTTTAGGCCGCCTTTGAAGAAGTCTTCGGTTTGGATGACGAAGTTGTACCTGAAGTCATCTCGACACTTTCTAGTGCCCGAGCTCTTGAGGTTAGAAAACATCGAAGGGATTCCCGTGTGGCACGCTCGGTTGAGGGTCCCTACTTAAGCTCCCACTGCTCTCGAAGGTGGTTGTCGAGGCGAGACACCAAGAAGTGCACCAGAATTGGATCCCATTGGTCGATTGGCACTTCAAGTGATTTGAGTGCGTTGGAGATCTCCGTGGTAGTGTTGATGAGCGCGTTCAGCGTCTTTGCCGACCGTTCCGAGATACGAGGCATCGAGAACAATTTATCGAGTTGAGCATTAACTAACAACCGTTTGTTCTCATACTTGGCGACAAGAAGATCCCATGCAGTGACGAAGGAATCCGAGGAAAGTGGAAGATTCGAAATGAGCTTAGCAGCATCTCCACGAAGTGACGTTCGAAGGTAGTGCATCTTTTCAACAGAAGTGATGTCCGTATTATTTCCGAACATGGAGACAAACAGATCGTGGAAGGACCGCCAAGAATGGAATTCTCCTTCGAAGGTGGGCAACTGAATATCGGGAAGATTCCTTCTGTGCGAAGAGGCCGGATGTATCGCCGAAACGTCCGCGAGCATCGCGCCGGTAGGCTCGCGGATGTCATGGTATTCGATGACCGAGAGAAGGGGGACCTTGGCACTTTCGACTCATACTTTTGTCTGAAGTAGTCCAGTTCCGAGAAATTGTCACAATTAATCTCCAGAAGAGCGTCGTGTTCACGCTTGAAGCGAACCCAATTTTCCTCCACAATGGCAAGACGCGTTTTTGCGAGCGTGCGTGAAATTGTCTGAGGGTCAGCTTTTGAGGGTCCGCAAGATCGAAGAGACAATGGACCGTGATCATGAGGCCGGTGATGCGACGATCCAATTTTGCCGCGTTACTTGTCATCGTGACAAAGAGAGGTGACCGAAACCGTATGAAAATTGACCGAAGGCACACGAAATGTCACAAAAACAAAAACTGCGAAGTGACACCGCGAGGATAAACGTAACTTGTCCTTTTTTATGTACACCAACCGTGCAGATTAAAAAACCGAAGAAGGCGCGAAAATGTTTATCGGAAGAACACCACAAGCAAAAACCAACGAAGGTAAACGAAGATTCAAACTCGGCTCTCGGACACACGGGCGAGAGCGACATAGAAAGGATCCGAAAATGTCCGAAGGATCACGAAAATGCACAAGTGCCCGAAGCGCGAGTGCGAGAGAGAACGAAGATGGCCGTACTACTCTCAAGCACGCGGGCGAGAGCGAGAAGGAGGATGGCTGACGAAACTGCGCATTTAGCACGTGACGAACCGCGTGGTCGCCGAACAAAGAAGATTACGCAGTAATGCCGGCACTCGAAGCATTCCCGAAAATTCACCTTTTTTAATGTTTTTCAGCGAAATTTCACCAAACACCTCTTGAATCCGGCTCGAAGGACCAATGTTTGAAAAATGCCAGGGATTCTGGTGGTGAGAGGTGTCGATGAAGGATTCACATAAAAAAAAGGCCCAAACGAAAAAAGGCCCGAGGTAGCAAAAATAACAAAAAATTGTTTTATTCGTAGTGGTAATTATGAAATATAAAAAGAAAATACACTAATTTTGGTAGTAATTGGCAAAAGAAAAGACGTAATATAATTGCGAGAAGGGGACCGTTCGCTAAGAGTCCGATAAATCACAAAATTCGAGATATTCGAGGAGAACAATAGCAAATACCGAAGACCGCACAATATTCACGAAGACAATATTCCGGGCGTAAATCGGACTACCGAACTACATGAATATTTCCCGTTTTTTTTCTCTGATACAACGCGGGTTGTATCAGAGAAGAAGTACCGAAGAAAACGAACCGAGTTGAAACCGTGACAGAAGTGCGCGGAAAAACGAAGTTAGAATAGAATACGTCCGTACGAAGCATAGGTAATCGATGAAGTGAACGATGGGGGCTCGCGATAGATATGAGGGAGACCAAAAAACCGAGGAGAAGGGAAGGCAACCGTATGAAGTGTCGCGCGAAGGGCTTAGTGAAAAAGGATGTCCAGAAACGAAGGACAGCGCGCGGAAAAGCCCGGAACTACTCGCTTTTCTGAACACATGTTGATATCAATGAATAACTACATGTGAGTACGCAAATGGTAATAATGCTAAGGTAGTACGTAAACGCAAATAATAGACAGAAAAAATGAGCTAAGATAAAAATAGTAAATTTATTTCTATAGGCGCATAGCGATCAGCGATCAGGACGAGCCCGAGTTAGAGTCAGTAAGCAATAGATGTTAAGCGCGGATTTGAAAGTGGCCATGGACTGAGACTCCGTGACATAAAAAGGTAAGGAATTCCAAAAATAAATCGCCCTAACGGCGAAGGACTTCTGAAGCCTAACTGTTCGACCATGAGGAATAAGAAAGGGGGAAGGTAAATTACGAGTAGGACGAACGATAGGTGTAGAAGATTGAAAGAGGTCGAGGATGTAGGCAGGGGAGTTTTTCTTTAGCATTTTGTACATGAAGATACCAGCAAAGTACTTCCGACGTTAGGCAACCGTGAGCCATTGTAAGCGCTCGCGATAAGAAGAGATATGGACGTCTCTAGCAATTCTAAATATGAATCTGATGCATTTATTCAATATGCGCTCGGGAATGAGATTATGTTCAGCAGTTAGTTCATTATAAACTAAGCAACAGTAGTCAAGGATTGGAAAAATAAGAGCATCAACTAGTTTTTTCTTAAGCTCAAAAGAAAGAGCATTAGCATTATGCTTTAGATAAAATACGGTGAAATTGACTTTTTAGAGATGTGTAGTATGTGGCGATGTCAGGATAAATTTGATGACATATGCATACCTAGGTTGCAAGCTTCATTAACAAATGGGAGATTAACGCCGTTGACAGAAATAGAAAGTAATGAGGAAAAATCGATTTGATTCAGCTAACAATAAGTATTGGTGCCAAGAATCAACACTTTTGTCTTAGAAAGATTGAGCGTAAGACATGAGTGACTCTGGCCAGTGCGTCCTTGATATCTGAAGGGTAGCAGGAGAGATATATTTGTGTGTCATCAGCATAAGACAAATATTTGGTAAAACATAAACCAGATCCAATGTCACTGATGAATAAGCAAAAAAGAAGAGGACCAAGCACGGAGCCCTGTGGGACTACAATGTTGGTGGATCACCAGCTAGAAATAGAGCCATTATTATCAACAACTGCCTGGGATCTACCCGGTAGATACGAGAAGAACCACTCAAGTGCACTGTTAGAGAGACCAATGTGGCGTAATTTGTTTAAGAGGGTGATATGTGGAACGGTGTCAAAAGGCTTTGCTGAAATCGAAGAGAACAAGAATGGTAAGCTTACGATCATCAACAGCCTGACGCACATCTTGACAAAGTTTAAGTAAGACAGTTTGTGTGCTAAAGCCTTTTCTGAATCCAGATTGCAAGGGATCAAGCAAAGAGTGAGTAGAGAGAAAATCAATAATTTGTTTATGAAGGAAACGCTCAAACAGCTTCGAAGGTTCCGGTAAGTTAGCAATGGGTCTAGTATCAGAGGGAGAGGAAGGAAGATTGATTTTCAGTAGTGGACGAATGTAGGCCTGTTTCCAAAGCGTTGGAAAATAATTTGATTTAAGACTATAATCGGAGAGAGCAGTTAAAAGAGGTACAACAACAGGGGCAGAATTAGAGAGAAGAAAAGCAGAGATACCGTCAGAAGCTCGCGAGAGGGAAGAAGAAGCAGGAGTAGAAAGGACAGTTTGGGCTTGAAAGGAGGAGATAGAAGGAAAAATGAATATAGGAGTGTTAGACGGAAGAGGATCAAAGAGACTAAGAGAGCAAAAAGAAGTATAAGGTTCATTAGAGGTGCATATGTCGGCGTAAAAAGAATTTAAGGAGTCAGGGGAACAAAAGGAGAAAGGGGAGATGCCACGTGGTCTCGTAAGTCCAAGGAAAGAGAGGACTTTCCATATCTGAGTCGCGTCAGAGAGAAGAGAAAGACGTTCGAAATATGTGGATCTGGCGGCGCAAAGCTTATTTGAAAGCCGATTTCTATGCTTGTGATAGAAAAGTAAATCAAGCTGCATTCCTGATCGTCGAGCCGCAAGATACAAACGGTTCTTTATGTGAATATCTGCTCTCAAGAAGTCGGTCAGCCATGGTGCAAGTGATTTGCGAAGGGTCCAGTGCTTTAGGGGTGTGTGCAGCTCGAGTGAATGAGAAAGAATAAGAGGAAAATCAGAAATAGCACTATCAAAAATGCTGTCATTAGAAAGAGAGTTGAGAATGATTGACGAATTATCGATAAGAGCGGTGTTAAGAGACGCGGTAAATACAGCAGGGGAAAAATGATTGAGATCAAGCCGAAGAAAATAAATGCAACGTGGACCCGACGCAAAGTAGTTGTATGTAAGAGAAAGCATGTCATGGCATGCAATGAACGGTGCAGTAGATTTCTCGAAAGAAACAATCTTGTCCGCATTGTCTACAATAAAGACATCAAGCCAGGAGTCAGTGTGTTAGTGTAAAACGAGGCACTCGTATCCACAATATGTAAATTATGAGAGAGAGCAAAGTCCTTGAAAGCAGATGATTCTGGATTAGAAAGTAAAAAAATTACAGTTTAAATCGCCGGTGACAATTATATTATTAAAGCCTAAAGAGATATCGTAAATTTTTTGACATAATGTCAGAAAATTCGCGAAATAAATGACCTTTTGGGGGCCGATACTTACAGACAAGAAGAAGACCCCGATTTTTAGTGTTACGAATGTCAAGCATGAGGTACTCTGGCGCATTCACGGGACCGGGGGGGGGACGATGGAGAGAAGTATAGCGTAATGACTTATGTAAATAGCATAGAACACCCCTACCGCGCCTCCTAACACGATCATTTCTTATAATATTATAGTCATATAATGCAATCAAGTCATCAGACACATTTTCGTTTAGCCAGCTTTCAGTAATGGCAATGGCATGACAAAAATTGGAAGCTATGTGTGTCTGGAGCAATTCAAAATCACTGAGTAAGGAATTTGCATTGAAATAAATTAATTTGAGATGAGAAGAATCATGTGGTAGAAGTAGAAATAGCCAAACGATCAGTAAGTATGGGTGACGAGAGTCATGCCAGTTTTTCAATATCGTCTAGTGAGGAAATAATGGCGACGGCAGACTCGTTATTTTTACGCGCACGAATTTCACCAGCATACCACCATACATGCTTGATGCCTAGTTTCGGTGCCTTGGCTTTGACAAGTTTCAAGAGCTTGTAGGTTTCACTTGGAAGTGCATGCGCATTTAGCTAGGAAATATCGGATTTAAGCGACTCAATCCCGACTCTATAATTTTGCGAAGAATCTTCGAGTGAATTAACCGTTTGTTCCAGAGAAGAGATTTTGTTGCTAATCTGCGACAAATTAGCGGATACGGTGCGCTCGAAAGTAGGAAGTCTGTCGTTAAACTTCGCTGTGATGGAATTGATTTTTGAGTCGACGATACTCTCAAGATTGCCGATTTTTTTTATCGAATTTCGCGCTTAATAATTTCATTTGCTCGAGAATGGCGTCAAGAGCAGTATTGCTCATATCATTCGTAGACGGAGGTGTACGCGAAGTAGTTGAAGCGCGTTGCATAATGCACGGGTCGCAGCAAAAAAAAAATCGGCGTCACAATCCGCAGAATTAAAGTTATAAGCCCTCGAGACACAGTCAATATGAAAAGCCATGTCACAACCCTTACATGTTACAAATTTATCCTTCCGTTAACGGATTCGCATACAATGCAATAATATTGCGGCATGATTACGGATTAGCACGAGCAAACGATGAAGCGCTTTGCGATCGCAACGGCAGTGTCGAAAACAACGTTATCAACTGTAGATGGGATGCAGTATGGAAGGTGTGCCGATGGATGGAGCCACAAGTTAGATCGGTGATCCGATAATTACGATGATTGATGTCGAGGAGCGCAGACGCAGATAAATACTAGGAGCGCATGCGTAAAAAAACCAGTCGGATTTACTCTTCGAAAATGACGATCATGGTTTGAAAAAGCTTGAAATTGATATTGCTGTAAAATTCTAATTCATCGGTTTTTTTAGCTTTTTTCAAACTCATGTAAGGGATAAAAAAAATTTTATTAATAAAACTTTATTTCATAGGTTTATAGAGAATCTATTCCCAATTAGTAACCTCTTTTTAGATTTCCCGTGCGATAATTTTTGGCTGAGATATCGATGATTGAAATCAAAAGAACACTTTTTCATTCAAACACCAATATCTTGGCAACCAATTGACGTAGGACATGAATTAAAAAATAAAATTGAAGCTAAATAAATAATCTAACTGATCCATGCATTGGTGAGACCGATAAAAATTTTCCAAAAATTGTGCAAGCAAAAAAATAACCAACAAATTTTGATAATTTTTGTTTCCGGCTTTTCATCAAGATAACACATAAAACCGCAACAGATAAAGAATTTTGCACTCAAGATATCGAAACTAGAGATTACAAGCCGATTAAAATAAAACTAACGCCATTTGAAAGAAAAAAAAATTACATTACATTAGAAAATTTCGGTCGGATTTTCCATAAAGTGCCTTGGTTCCCTGTGAAAACGAGTTGAAGTTTGAATTTTTCCGTTATGATGCCAGTTTGCTGTATATTAAGAAAGCGTGGCTAGTCTCTTTCAATAACTTGGTGTCGAGACGCTGCCGCGTCTCTTGATCGCGGCTACTTTCTTCTTT
>JABMBV010006551.1:0-10412 GCA_018906735.1 Mesochorus sp. PSUC_FEM 10030011 | reverse complement strand
ATTTTTCATGGAAAATTAAACAATCATTAATTAATAATCATCATTTTGGAAATAACAATAAATAAGTTTAAAATAAAGTAAACACGAAGCTCTTTCTTTTTACAAACGCGGAGCGATTCTTTTTATAATAATAATAATAATTTTGAGTTTTACTTGTTCAACCCTTTCGGACTTTTTACAAGATCAACAACTACCTCATTAACCATCTTATTAACCATCCTCCGCACTTACATCATTTTTCCAACAACCAAATTTCATACTTAAGACATTTCTTATTTAAGATAGTGTCCAACCACTAGAATTGCAGTGAAGAAACACTTGAAAAATTCAGTGGTGTTTGCCGAGATTTGAATCCAGGCCCGCGGCGATTCTTTTTATATATTAAAACATGAAAAAAAAATCAATGCATTATCTAAGTTTTTCGAAATATTGATAATATATATTGTCCAGCTACCTCAACCGCTGTCAAAATCGTTCACCAAGTAATTTCGATTTTACCACAGAACTTTGTTTGTATCCTCGTATTTGCCAATGAATTTCCGGCGAACGAATTCTAGTGGCTTTTATACGAGAAAATAAAACCACCGTTGCCGCCACACGCGGGTAAATAAATTCTTTCAAATCAGACCCTGCATGTATTTATCCTGGAAGCCGGGGCCGCGGAGTTTCGATATAAACGAGTACGTAAAACTCTTTTTAAACATGATTGGAGAGTCACAGAATGTATACATATGTATACATGTATATATATATATAATATAGATGTGTATGTGTATGTGTGCGCTTATAGCTCCAGGTAAATTTCGTATAAATTGAAATTGAAATGCTTCGCGCTTATAGCTATATAAATGTAACTTCGCAAATATGGTAATAGCGCGCGTGCGTGCGAGAGAGAAAGAAAGAGAGAGAATCTACTATATTTTACAATTTTCATTCAAATGGAGATTCATTTGTGATATTTTGAGGCCTCATAAACGTTTATATTTTCCACGCTAATTTCGAATTTTCATTTTATAAATAATGTCCAATAAATTGAAATACTTTTTGAAGTTCTCAATAATCGATAATGTTTGAACAAAACTGTACACGAAACGACAAAAAATATATATTGAAATAATAATAAATAAAGGACATTGTAGCAAAACTACTACATTAAGAACTTATGGCGATATGAATATTTTATATCGTAATTAATTGGGTTTTGCGTCTGTTTTATTTATGTGCAAATTTTTTCAATAATTTAACGAAAATTTGCCCTCCTATCGATTAATGAACGCTTTAAAAAATATCGAATTATTTTTATCATTTATTTTTTATATCTCATATGGTTGTAAAATATTGATAACGTAATGAAAAAAAAAATGGCGATTACAATGGTTTAAAGTTCTAAAAATAATAACTAAGTTGTTTCGTGACTGGAGCATCACCGTAGACATCATCGACTTTCAACCGTTACATCTCTAAAAATAAGTGGTCAAATTTCTTGATTTTTCTTGACAGACTTTGTTATATGTTCCTCAAGAAAAAAAAAAGAGAACGTATATGTCGAACAGATTTAGAATTACAACATAAAATGTGGATTTTTCTGATTTTCCATAAGAACACATGTGAATCGTTGTAACCTTTTATCGCTAATATCTCATAAATAAAATAGTGAATCCTTTTAAATTATTGTACGTTGTTTTATAATAGTGCCCTAAATGTTTCTTGAAAATTTAAACAAAAAACCATAAAAAAACGTTTTAGCGAGACTACTGCTTCAACACATTTTTTTTTCTACTTTATACATATATGCGTATGCGATGTTTTTCTTTAAAGTTTAAAAGAAACGGAAACGAGCGTGGACGATTCCGCAAAAGTCAAGAGAGTGTTGAGGTTAATGGAGAGTAAGGGATGAAAATAGTAAAAATAATTGCAACAATAATAATAATAATAATGAAAAACGTAGATGTGGTATAGATACGGAGTTAGTAAAGAAGGGCGCGGTCGATATCACTCTACGGAGTATGTCGACGTACGAATTTCGCGGGCATGCGCGTGAGGATGCGCGAACCACGTCCCACATTCGTTATTTCTCGAGTTGATTCTCGCGGCGCGACGAGGAGCTCGGACGCGACGACGTTTCTCACATAGTGGCAGTTATCCTTCGGCTGAACGTCGTGATAAGATTGTATTTTTTTTTCAACGATTTTTTTTAGTGTCTCATCGGAGATCAGGTCAGTGTCATTGCTTTTTTTCGTTTACAACATTATAAACGAAAAAGTTGTTAAATCATGGCCAAAAAATTCGTTCGTAAGACTCTGTCTGCTAGCTGTCAAAATCCTATCACTGTCGAATTCATGAAATTGACGTGTAGCAATTCGTCTCGAAGATAAACGACAATGCGTCTCAATATTTTTCAATTTTTCGACTAGAATAATAAACCACATTTTTTACGAACAATCGTGACAACTTCTCTCGAAGAATCCGTCAATTTTATTCCTCTTTCGAAGCCCAAATTTTCCTTGTGAAAAATATTCTCTGACATAACCTCCAAGAGCTTACGTGTCGCCTTTGGCAAATATCAATAGAAGAATCTCCTCCAAATTCGCGAGAATAAAAATTGCACATAATCCACTGAAATTGTTATCAAGTTTATCAGAATAATTTACTTTTTTTTTCATTGTTTATGATTTTTTTGCTGTTCAAAACGAGCGATGCGGAGAAAAAATATTTACTGAAATTTCGATTTTTTTACTCCAATATTGGTCTAGTGGTCTTGTACAAAGACAAATTTTGTTGACACAAAATTGTTCATTTAAATTTAGATGTAAAAAGATATGACATATATTGAGAAAATATTATTTACACTTTTGGTTAGATAATAAATATTTAAATGTTTGTTATTAACTACCTGTATTTAATAAATGTATTTAAACAATGAACAATAATTTTTTTTTATTTTACCAAATTGCGGTACATTAGATCGAACAAAAATAATCGGAAAGTTCTCAAATTTGTATCTTTGTGATTAAACACAGACTGGCCTGATGTATTTTAACATTTTTATCGTACCGTCCTTGAAAAATAAATCTTCAAATTATTTGTGCCGATATGAAGTCTCGTTTTATTCTGTTTATGTAAAAAAAAAGAGAAATAAGAATTACACTTAAGGAGGTTGAACCGGTTTTAGAAAATGAAGCCATATTATTAAACAATTAATATTGTATTTTACATGTTTTAAAAAAAATTTCCTGACAAATTTCAATCTGACTCATCGCATAATTAAAAAAAAAGTTATTAATTATAAAAGTTTGCAACTTTTTTATCGATTTTTACCACAAAAGAGAAAAATATTAATACAAAACACATAGAAAAATCATCGAATCGAGTTAATTTTTTATAGATAAATAGGAAATCATTTTATTAGATTAGAAAAAAGAAAAAAAAACATAAGTGACTGCAAATTCGTCGTGAAAATTATTTAATTATTTAAGTAATAATGAATTCACTTCATTTCATCTAAATAATTATTAAACAATTTTATTGAATCTACAAAAATTGTTTAAAATTCAATACTTACTGTAAAATTCTTCGAAACAAATTATTATTCGCAATTTTCTAAAACGCAGTATCTTTTCAACAATCCAGAACTTCCTTGAAATGAATTTATCGCTAACAGTCCTCAATATTAATTGCGACCTTTTGTTGCTTATTTTTATATATTAAAAGAAAAATCACAAAAAATATTAAATCGAAACTGAGAGCTTTAAACAAATACCCAAAAATGAGAGATGCATTTTTTTAAAGAGAGAACCACCGGAGACGTCATCGAATATGACGTATGACGTCGAATATTTTCCATTTAATAAAAAAAAAAAGTAAAAAAAGAATTTGTTTATTATTTACCTCGCCGCATGATCGTACGGGCTGTTGCTGCTGGTGTCTTGAAGGCTTTTCAACGCATGCACAGCTTTCATAACAGCGTTGAGAGCTTGCGCCATTGTTGAAAATAATGCAGATATTTAATAACAAATGGCAACAATTATAACGAACAATAGTCACTATCGGTTATCGATTTTCATGATTTGAGGAGCGGGGCTCGCCCTCAAGACTCGGCGAGGAATTTATCGTGTTGTTGGAACAATCGAATGGATCATAACCAAAAAATCACTCCGATTTCCTGTCATTTAATTGTGACAGGAGGATCTTTCCCTCTCGTTTCCTTCACACACACACACACACACACACTCGATATCGCGTGTGTGTTTATGCGACATTGAAAGGGGAAACATAGATGTCGCTAGTCTCTATGTCCCTGTAGGGATCCACATTATCAACCAAGCCTGAATTCAAATCCGTCCTTAGGCTTACAGCGCCTCATGCGGGCGATTTTGTAAATTCACCTCTTACTTCTACCAACGTTAGGTTGGTAACACCGAACCTACTGTCTCATCGCCATTTCCTCTTTCCCTCTCTTCGTTCATTCATGTGCACATTCATACTTTGTAATAAACGAAATTAATTGATTATTCAGCGGTTAACACAAGAATGAACGAAGAGAGGGAAAGAGCAAATTGCGATAGTATGTCGCTCAGTCTTGCCAACTTAAGCAGGTTCGGTGTTACCAACCTAGCGTTGGTAGAAAGTAAGGGGTGAATTTACAAAATTGCCCGCATGAGGCGCTGTAAGCCTAAGGACGGATTTGAATTCGGGCTCGGTTGATAATGTGGATTCCCACATCCCGTGACACACACGGCGACCTTGAAAAGAAAAAACACTTGTGTTCCTCGGCTAATAACTGACATTTGAACGGTCTTTTACTTTTTAATTGCTTTTAATTAACGTCAAAGCCGACGTAATAAACAAAAAGTGTGTGTGTGTGTGTGTGTGTGCGAACAATAGTGGATTCTTCAGCTGACTGCAGTCCGTCGATGGCTTATCCCGTAATTAGAAATTTTGTTTCGCTTACGCATTAATCTGATCGTTGAATAGAGGTTATGTTACAATTTCGTAAACAATCTTTCTTTCATACTTTTTTCGCTTGCCTCTCACTTTTTTTTTGAACATTTCGTTACGTAATGATAATTAAAATGTTGGACATTCTCAGGGTGCGATGTACGGCTCGTCGGGAGATGAACCCCAAATTAGCCCGGAGGTTCGACAATGGTTTACCTCCGTAGACAGAGACGGCAGCGGCAAGATTTCAGCCCTGGAACTCAAAGCCGCTCTTGCCAACGGTCAGGGTGGAACTTTCTCGGATACCGCTTGCAAACTTATGATTGGTACGCAATTTTTATCATTGTTGTAAATATTAGCATAATTATTAATATCGTCAGAATTATTATCATTGTTATTAAAATTATAATTGTCATCGTCAGAATTTTTCATTATAATCATCAGCATTATAATAATCGTTCTTAGAATTTTATTATCATCATTGGAATTATCATCATCATCATCATCATCACCATCTAAATTATAATCATCATCTTTGGAATTATTATCATCATCGTCAGAATTATAATCGTCATCATAATTATAATAATTATCATAAGAATTATAATCATCTTCCGAATTATCATTATCATCATCAGAATTGTAATTATAAATGTAAAAATTATAACTATCGTCGCCAGTATTATAATCATTATCATCTGAATTATAATAATTATTGTCAGAATTCTAATTATCATCGTCAGAATTATAATCATCATCGTTAGAATTTAATTATCATCATCTGAATTATAATCTTTATCATGAGAATTATGATCATCATCATCTGAATTATAAACATCATTATCTGAATGATAATCATTATCTTCTAATTTATAATCATCATTTTCAGAGTTATAATCATCATCGTCAGAGTTATAATGATTATTATGATCACTATTGTTATAATTATGATCGTTGTTGTAACTATTGTTGTTGAAATTATTGTTGCTGTTATTGCTATTATCATTACTATTACCATTATCATTGTCATTGTTATAATGATGATTATTATTGTTATTTTTATTGAACTAAAGCATTTTTCTATGCAATGGCAGGTATGTTCGACAAGGAAAAATCGGGTACGATCGATCTGAACGAATTTCAGGCTCTTTACAACTACGTGAACTCATGGTTGGGCGTATTTCGAGGATTCGATCACGATCAATCGGGCAGTATACAAGAGAGCGAGTTATACGCGGCTCTGACTCAAATGGGTTACAGATTTTCTCCCGAATTTATCAAGTATTTGATAAAGAAGAGCGACTTCAATCATTCCGAGAGTATCACCGTCGATCAGTTCATAGTTCTCTGTGTGCAGATTCAAAAATTCACCGAAGCCTTTAGGGCCAAGGACACGGCTCAGACGGGAACGATAACGATAAGCTTCGAGGACTTTTTAACGATAGCCCTGAGCTGCAGCGTCTGATCGGGTGACTATTTTTTTTTATTTCAATTGTGTATATCCGAGCTAAAGTCGCTTAAACTTTTTTATTATCGCGTATTGTAATAGTATTAAAGGGACCGGGAAGTAAAGTACAATTTATTTTTTTGCTTGCTAATTTTACTTTATCGAAACTATCTCAAAAATTCGATATTTATAAATTTAGAATGATAAATACGTTCGAGACTAATGACACTTATTTGTATTTAATACAAACGATAAAATCTGTCTGATCATTTTGGTCACGCGAGGATTTCTTGAGTCGTTGAAAATTCGTCGATGCAATGGAAAGTCTCCCGTTGCAGGTATTTTTTGAAAAAAAAAAGGTGGGATGAAAAGCCGATTTTTGGGTTCTTGGAAACCCTTCGGACAGGTATAAAATCCCAAAGCTAATCATGGCCACTATATACTCGACTGGTATGAGCACAATGATCGGTGATGACGATACATAACGAAAAGGGGAACCAGAATATATATAATATAT
The DNA here is from genome assembly GCA_018906735.1 of Mesochorus sp. PSUC_FEM 10030011. Taxonomy (NCBI): domain Eukaryota; kingdom Metazoa; phylum Arthropoda; class Insecta; order Hymenoptera; family Ichneumonidae; genus Mesochorus; species Mesochorus sp. PSUC_FEM 10030011. The sequence continues at coordinate 3,510 of JABMBV010006551.1, read as the reverse complement.
ACACACACAATGTATATTCTCTCTAGTACACGGTTAATTTGCTGGTAGTTTGAAAGTTTGGATAACTATTGACGATGGCAAGGGGCCAAAGATGAGCTCTATGTAAAAGCACACATATATCGAAGCACCCAAGAATCAAAAGGGCATCGAACGAGCCCTCAATTCGACGTTCAAAGTGCCGGGACTTGGGCCCTTTTGCAAGGCAGATACTCGTCGACGCGGTGTATGTGTCTGCAGCCGCAAGCGGAAACCTCTAGCGGACGTATATATATGCTACGACAACATAGGCGTAGGACGAAATATTCTTGCCGCACGAATTGTAACACGAGTACAGTCCAACTCACGTATTTTCAACATCATCTATTTTCAACTAATTTGACTCATTTTCAACTTTCCCCTTTTTTTCACATGAAACTTCTATGCCACTTACAGCCAGCCAGTGCAAAGACTAAATTTGAGATTAAGTATCCTCGAAAGTACTGAAATGAATTATCGCTTCAAAATGTTTTTTTTTTCTTCCGTTAAAGAATATTATTTTTTTTCTAATATTGAAATAAAACGAATATCATTACCGACTAAATAATCAAAAATTGTATTGAAAAAGTTGATTAATAGCCACAATCTTGAAAATACACGAGCCGGACTGTATCTTGGGATTTTAAATATGGGCAGAGTTAAATTAGCATTGCCGACATATTGATACTATACAGAGAAAAGCTATTTTTAAACTTAATTTTATATTTTTCCAATGATTATTTTTTAAACAATTTCCAATAGCACTGATGGATATGCCAGCTTCAAAATTGCTGTGGATGCTGAGAAAACTTTTCGATCACGTTATAAAATTTGGCAAAACTTTAACAAATGGTTAATTTGACTAATTATTGTATGAAAATTTTAGAAAAAAAGATTAAAAAAAAAGAAAATTCTTTTTTTTTTAGCTTTTTTTCCTCGACTTGATTGATTAATTTTGTCATTATCAAACGATATTAATAAACAATGTTTAAATTCTCATACAAACGACTACGATATTTCGTGTCACAAATTCTTTTGCCTACCGAAAATTCGGCTTTGATTGTTTTAAACAATTAATATCGTTGAAAGCATCACGATAATAATCCCTGGACTTGCGATTCAGAAGATATTAAGATTCGCCACGAGATGTCGTGTCGTTTTATGTCGAAACCCCCAATAGGAGTTTGCACTACGCTTTTGCACGATCTTATGGGGATACGGAATACACGGACCGTATTGATATATGAAAGCGACACATATAAACATATATACATATGCGAGAATATTTTGTACGTGGAATATGTACCGAGGGCTTCGAACCACTGCAGCAGTTACACGCTTGCTGTAACGCGCTTAAAAGTTACGGTCAGTGTGCAGCGAGCACTGCGAGGCTATCGCGAATTACCGTACATATTTTGACCCGCGATAACAGAGGGGACATTTATAGAGAAAAAGTCGAGTTTCAATAAAGCCTGTAAATTTCGAGAAGAAGAAGAAGAAGAAGAGAAAAAAATATATATATATTTTGTAAACGAAAAATTGTGCATTTCCGTTTTTATCGCAACAACGTAACGTCATCGATAGTAATGTGGCGATTCAAAAAAGTAAAAACACTATCGCGACAATGATTTTTGAATGGAACGCCACATTGCGGAAGAGAAAAAGCGCGCAGAGATAAGATATGTCATCGTGAATATCGACTGTGTGTGTGTGTGTGTTTTTTTTCTTTTTTTTTTTTTTTCAAGTGTGCCATCTAATGCGAGATGTGTCCGTCTTGATATTTGAAAAATTTAGCATAACCGGTGCGATGATCACGTGAACGATACCGAGACGAATGATGAGCTTTTAATGAGAATATTCATTATGATTTCGTGTATAAACGAGTCTCGTAATCTTCGCTTATTAATTATTCATTTTTCGTTGTTTATGTTCTCGATGAGCATAATTTTATTGAATAAATGACGAAAACGTTAGAACGCGGGAAATTTCAAACGAAATAAAAGAGTCCCATGTGACCTCCCGTTCACCGTTACACGCGAAAAAAAAAAAAAAGAATACTACGAGAGCCGCTGACGGTCGTATCATCGTCCATATGGAGAAACCCTCGAGCCAACCGCGTTGTCGCTCGAACACGTGTTCCAGAAACGAGGCATTCTTATTACAAAAGCCGAGCAAACGTAATCGAGTCCGTTCGCCTTGTTAAACCGCTCACTTTTTTCTTTTTTCTTTTTTTTTTTTTCATTTCGCACGCGTATGAACTTTTTGTTTTTTTTTTACCTCATTATATTTCATTCCTCTTCGACCACGTCCGGCCGAGCAATCGAGCTCTAGTAGGAATGTTCACCTTTAATATGCTTGGAAGCATAACAATAGGAGATTTACTACGACGCCGTGAATTAAGGCCTTGTAAATTGGAGTAAGCAAGACTGGCAGATTGCACGAGACATTTCGATCGGATTTTCGCCTATCGAGGCCTAATTCTTCACGCAGGAATCTCCGAAAAATTCTACTGTCAATTACTCACACCCGGAAATTTAAATCTCAGTGGTGAATGGATTTAAAGAGTGAAAAACAAAAAATAAACGAATTTACGATTTTGGACTTTGGAGTGAGAAAGCGCGGGAACAAAAACGGAGTTAGGTTAAACTGAATTCGAGAAAAATACGAGATAAATCATTTTAATTTATTCGACAATCAGTCAGGACATTTAAAAAAATCTATGGTTTTTCCGCGACGGAAGTTTTTTTTGTATGTAATTTGAATTTTAAAAAAGTGTAAAATACATTTTTATATTCTATGAGAAAGATAGCTCGGAATTATTGAGAATAGTGTAGTAGATTCCACGAAAAAGAGAGGGAGAAAGAGCGAGAGAGAGAGAGAGAGAGCGTTTGAAGACGGCGGGATGTGTAAGCACGTCGGTAGCCGGTAGTGACTGTTCAGTGCGAACCGTGTACCGAAAAGGACCGAAAAACTCTGACGATCCGAATTCCAAATTGAGAAAACTTATTTTTTTCGGTCAATTAAAAAAAATCAGAAATTATAGCCTCGGTGCAATAAATAAGTGTAATATATAAATGTCAATAATTTGTTTATCGATTTATCGTCATTAATAAATTTTCTTAATAAAAATAAAATAAAAAATCGTGAAAACATGCCGGACAAAGTTGCGCCCGTGCCCGATCGGCGATCTGTCAAAGTTGACAATGGACAAACGGAGGATAGCGACGCCGGCGATAGTGTGAGATTGAAAAAAGATCTCGGATTGTTGGACGGTGTGGCTATTATCGTAGGTGTCATCGTTGGTTCGGGAATTTTTGTTTCGCCGAAAGGTGTCCTGGAACACAGCGGCAGTATCGGTTTCGCTCTAATTGTATGGATATTGTCCGGTATTTTGTCACTCGTAGGCGCCATGTGCTATGCCGAACTCGGTAAGTAATGAACATCTTTTTTCTCCTTTTTTTTTTGAATTCATAATAATTATAATTTATTTGTAAT
>JABMBV010006540.1:0-18989 GCA_018906735.1 Mesochorus sp. PSUC_FEM 10030011 | reverse complement strand
TCTCTCTCTCTCTCTCTTGCTCTTCGTTTTTCATCAATGAGCACGAGCGAGGGTTTCTTTTCTAAAAAAAAAAAGGTTACACAATATGAGGAAAGTAGCACGTACCTGCGCACTCTCGGGGATGGAAAAAAGGGGTTTCTACCTGTGTCAGACTAACGGAGCGAGCGAGAGAAAAATAGGAGAGTGCCGATGGAATAGAAAGGAGGAGAACGGGAATTCGGGGTGGCCAAATTAATGATTTAGCGTCGGTACGGATTGCCGGCGTCCGGAACGACCCCCTGGCCACCCCTTTCGCTACACATCCCCCCCCCCTCCAAAAACACCCTCGACGCTTCCTCTTCCTCAATCGCTACACACTTACGTGTATGTTTTTTTTTCTCGATTTTTTTTTCCTTTTATTATCGACTCGTATACTATTGTAGGGAGAAGTGGATCAGCGGTGGATCTTTCCAAGGATATTTGGAGTGAAAATGTATTTCGAATCAATATTCATTAATTTTTTTTTGGGTTAATATTAATGACAAATATTTTATAAACACTTTCAACGCGTCGCATTTTTTTTTCTTTGTGAGAATACAAAGTCGCGATCTTGGATATCCAAGTTTATTCGTAGTTTATATTACAGGACGAGGAATATCGTCGAGCATCCCTCGTCGTTTCGCAAACAGGCGGGCAACGTCCCGCGGGACGGGATGGCACGGGGGTTTGGCCTCGCGCGTTCAAAAATTGAAGAACGAGACGACGCGAGGCGTCGGAAAACTGCATCCGAAGTGACCAGGAGAGTCGTCGCGGTCCCAGGGGCCGTCGAGGGACCAAATTTACCCTCGATATATACACCGAAAGTCGAATTTAAATTCAAATATATCGTCGCGACCCTTTTTTTCTCTCTTGTATGTTTTTTTTTGCCATCTTATCCTTCGATACGTTGAAAAAATTGGCAGCAACGTGGTTATATTTTTCTCTCATAAATATGAGAAGCGAATTTTTGACGATCGTCGAGTTTTTTTATTTGTGTAAATTATTTGTATGAAAAAAATGTGAAATAAAAGTTTGTTTGGACCTGAAAATTGTTATTTGTATCGTATTTTCACTCGAGACACTCTCACAAGACCGAAAATTACCACATATGGCGTTTCCTAGCGGCTCCTCTTGTCCCGTTCGTCCTTTCTATATACCTGAGCCCATATTCTCTCTCTCACTCTCTCACTCTTCTATACAACTTATCCCGAAAACCCTTTCAACCCTTTTTTCCCTTCATCCGCGACCTGATTTCCGAACGAGCGCCTTTTTTCGCAATAATTTCTCGCGCCGTTTCAAAAGGCCCCGAACAGTTCGAAATTCTGATGGCCGTGTAACGAGTCACATACGCGTTTATTCTTTTTCATCCAAGGGGCTAAAATTTCATGTCACATGAAGGAAAAATGGCCCGAACGATCGCGAGTTTTACAGTCGAATCAATTTTCATCGTCGATTAAACGATTATCCAGTTCAATCGAATAAAATATAACGCTTCTCTACAATAAATTAAAAAAAAAAAAAAAACAGCCCTCGCTTCTTTTACATGTCACAACCTTGTACTCATTTTTTAAGTATTTTTTCTATACAAAAAATTCGGGATTGAGCGCGAGATTTATGAAGATAAAAAAAAAAGTGAGAGGCGAGGAAAGTGCAAGTTGTATGCAAATTTAAATGGACAAATATGTGTGTGTGTGGGCGTGGCAGGAAATATCATGAAAAATATTTGATTGTGTGCCAACAAGCTGTCGATTTTCACGCGTTTCAAGCTCCCGCGCAGGGGGTGGTATATCTCCGATCATCTCCAGGAGATTTTGAGTGGTAAGAAAGGGCTGGAGGGGGGTGGGAGGTTTATAAAGAGATGTTGGGACTCGCGTGAGTACGAAGAAGCTTCACGTGGAGGCGTCGGTAGCTCCATTAGCGTGTTTGCGCTGAGGGGGTGCTTGTGGACGATATCGCGAGTGAAGGTGGTCTCGCGTCCACCCTCGAGGCTCTAAGTGATGTTTTGTGCTTTCGAGAGGACGAGGGGGGGGTTTCACGGGGCGGAAATTGTCTGACACACATGCGAAACCGAAATCTTTGCGAGCTCACTCCCGGAGCTGAAAAAAAGAAAGCGCAGCCTCACAATGTCAGAGCGAAATTTCGCCCAACAATTTTCATTTTTTTTTCCTTCGCGTCAGGAAAATACATATTTTGGGATTGAAGATGGTCCAGAGTATTTTTAATAAAAATGAAGACGGAATTCCAGTCGGAGGAAAATACAGAAGATGGAGAGAGAGAAAGTCTTTTAACGAGCCGTAGGAAGCACAACGCTCACGGCTATTTCCTACCCAACGTGGAATAAGCAGTAAGGGACTCGACTGAGACTCTCTTCTGGGAGAGTTTTCGTTGCAAGGATAACTACATATATATATATATATATAAACCTGGCTACACATTTTCCTCGTACAGTTACCTCTCGCTCGAGATAACAAGGATAACAAGGATTCCAAAGGTTCGGTAGTAGAGTGCCCTCCTCCAGAACCTCCGCTCGCTTGTCCATCCACACACACACACACACACATACAGTTACTTGCATTTACGAACAGGAATCAAAGTGAGGCAAAGAAAATCTTTCCGCGTATATATCGCTATGTATATCTTTGTTATCTATATGCATTTTCATCCCCTACAGCATTTTGTCCGTACACGTATTGGATATCGAGTTTCTGTTTCCATCGTCCAACTATACATGCTCCTTCTCTCCCTTTCTCTCTCTTCTCGTTCTCTCTCTCTTTCTCTCTCTGTCACCCAGCACAATCCTCTGAATCGTGATAACAACGTACCCACTAGGTATGGTGATAATAACGTCGTTATTCTCGTTATCGGATTCCTGGTCGAATCCTGGTGAGAGGGAGAGAGAGAGCAGACGACTCCTATCGGTGTACATGAAATGATTTGACTCTCGACTATTCCAGAGGGCTCGTTTTCACCTTGCTCAAACTCGAGTTTTGAAGAGAGAAGAAGAGTGGGTTCGACGACCGATGAAAATTGATAGTAGAAAATTGATGAGATTCGATATATTTTTGAGCCGGATATAGAACACTCCAAGGGGGAAGGGGGAGAGAAAAGGGGGTGACTAAATAATTCGAGTTTTTATGACGTAGCTTTGTACACGATGAAAAATAAATAAAACATTGCAAGTTCAAATCGCGTGCGCTGATTTTATTGAAAATTTCAATATTTTATTTTCTCGTGAGATTCATTTATGAAAAAAAAAAAAAAAATGAAAAAACTTGCGTGAATTTACATAGAGATGCATGTGCGAAGAGACTTTCTACGAGGCGGGGGATTGATCGACCTCGGGGTGAAACCTCGAGGTGCAGGCACGTGGTTGGCTCACGTCAAAACTCGTTTTCAAGAATTTCTATCACGAGCTCCTTCCTCGCCTACTTCTCCCTCGCTACTTTCGTGACCGCCAAGAGAAAATAAAAGAATTCTTGGGTGGGGGAACGCGAACTTCCGGGTCAAAAACCGGACACGGTTACGAAACACCGGATACGCCAAACCCTCGGGATCAAAGATCCTTCGGTTCTTACTGCGAACCAGATGCCGCTTGATCTTATCAATAAAATATTTTGTTTTTTTCGCGTTAACGATTTGTTTCGAGCATTGACAAATTTACTTGCAATTGATAAAAAAAAAGGGGGACACTTCTTTCGGATGAATTCTCCCGCATCGACATCGCGTCCCGATTTTCTTTTGATAAAAAAAAAATCCAATCCACTTCTATTTCCATCCAGCCCCGTTCTCAACCTGTTCTATTGATTGTCCATCTTTGAGCAACGTGACGGATTCAATATTCAAATGGCTGTTAAGTTTAACCGATGAATTCAACGCGGAAATGGCGATGGGCGCGATAAGAAATCGAGAATAAAACGAGGCCTATCCGTCGAATCAAATCACTTTACAAGCTAGAAAGAACCACAAAAGTGGCCGGAACATGAGATATGAAAAGTGCCCTTTACATAAAAAAAAACGTTTAATTTTTTTTCCCAAAAACAAAACTGTTTTCCTCGTCAGAAAAAAAAAACAAATCAGAAAGAATCGCTGGGTCATCGGACACACCCTGGAACAAAAAAACTAGACGAACCCTTCCGGTCGTAGTATTTTTAAGGGTCGCATATGCACTTTTGTGTAAAAATAAAATTTGTCGAGTAACGGGCAAGCTGTTGATGAAAAAAAAATGGAGCTTGCGTAACGTATTTTCGACTAAAGTCCAGCGGGGGGTCGAGAAACGCCATTTTATTTTTGTCAGTCCCCCAATCCACCCTCGAGTCGATAAAAAAAAGGGAAAACGAACTGGCTCCACCCCATTGGACCAACGCTGGACCGTAGGGTGACCTACCCCCTGCACCGCGTCCTCGTTTTTGCCGATGCTGACCAAGCACGAGACCCACTCCAATTTATAGTATATCTCGCGTACGAACGCTCTCGTGAGCTTCCAACCCCTCTGTTATACTCTCGCATCGACATTTTTTTCTCTCTATCTTCCCTCTGTTTCATCCCTCGGCCATTATCCCTCTCCCACGTATTCACCATGCGCGAATTATCGATCTGGCACGATGACGTCATTTCACAATATTTTCGCAATTAAATCACTCGATTTGTTTTTCAATAACAAACTTTTTTTTTCAACTCACCCTTCAATTCGCAACGAGCCATTTCAACAGCTCGATGCGACGTCAATTGAAACCCTTGGAATTAAATTAAATTCTAATCACTCTCATTGCGGCTTTATTTTCTTGAACGATTTTTCGTCGAACCAGAACAAAACGAGATCTGGACTATCGGGAGGCCAACTGACGACTGCGGAGGTCCCGAAATGGGCCTCAAGTCCCCTGGAGCACTCCAAGTATCGCAGGAGGTGTGATAGGGGCCTCGAAAAATCTTACCTGAGATGAGGAGGCTGGTGGAGGGGGGAGGGGGAAGGTCAGGTAGAAAAGGGTTGCATTCAAACCCTTTTGCCATCTCGCTCGCTCTCTTTCTCTTTACCCACGATACCACGTCTTTTCATTTCGACATTTCTTTTTTTATTCGACGCATAAATTCACGGTTGTGCGAGTATGCGAAATTATACCTGGGATGCATACGCTTGAGGTACTAACTTTTTTTTGGGCCACTGCGACTGTTACGATCTCTCACAGAAAGGCCCAGAGAGGGAGGGGGGTGGTCATGAAAAATTGTGCATGAAAATAAGCCACCGCCTCTTCCTGGGCTGTTTTTTTGCCACCTGGAATCGTGCACGTGGCTACTGAGAGCCTTAAAACTGTATATTTGTTATAATACGAGCGAGATAAATAATTTTTTAATTAAAAAAAAAAACAATCAAAATGTTAAAACAAATTATGCATCTGTGGAATAATAAAAACATCTGCATATACGAGGACGTTTTATTTTCTCAAGTCAAACAATTCGTAGATATATTCGTTCAAATAATGAAGAGCGGGAGGGGAAGAGTATCCGAAATGGGTAAAGGGTTACATGGGAAGCAGATGACGTTTTACAGTTTTCAATTTCCCTTACGTGCAGCGAGACTAATTCCGTACTATCGGCACCTGGCTTTTTCCCGCTCTATACGTGAGTTCTTTTTTTTTCTTTCTTCTTCCGCGCGTGTGTGATTAGGACAGTTGCCAGGAAACGTGCCAGAAGTTAAGGGCCTCTTCTTTTTTTTCCCCGGGCTCAATTATAATGCAGCAAGTATTTGCTCGCTTGCGTAATGTGTATCACGAACCAGTCGTCTTTTCATTGAGTTTTTTTCTGCCTTCCCTACAAACGAGGAGGGCTAAAGGGTCTTTTTTCGCTCAGTCACCCCCGCATCCTTTCTCGCTCCCTCTCTCTCCCCCTATTTTTGGCAGGAAACCCTTTTGGTCGAAAAGAAAAAAAGTATTTCAAAAACGGCTAATTAGTCGGGGAGAAAAATTAAAATTAATTAATTAATTAATCGTCAATCATTGAAAATATAACAAGAAAATTGACGAAATTTTTCACGCACTTGAACAACGTATTTTTATAAGCCCACCTGACGGAATATTTTCGATTCAGTATTGTACGATGTTTTTTTTCCTATTTTTAAGGGTAGAGGGAGGAAGGGAGAGATTAATGTCGATAGACAGGCGATTTTCCGTATGGGTATGAAGTACCTGCAGTGACCAACCTGCCCCTAAGCGCCGTCGCGCATCCGACGATAATGTCGAGAAGAATACCCTCTTCCATTTCTGGTGTTAAACCCCCGAGCTAGGGGTGGATTCGAAAGCGTTTTTTTTTTTTTATATTTTAGAAAAGCGAGAACGTGTAAAAGTGGTCGTCGCGGGCCAGTCGAGTGAGGATTACAATGAGCGAAGGGGATGTGTGCTTGCATAGGGGTGAATTTTGGGTGAAAAAACGTGAAAACCGACACCAAAACAGGGGCGTGGAAGCGTGGATAAATCGGGGACAAAAAGACTGCCAAATAACGAGGCCAAAATAAGCCGATATCTGATTCCCACTGTGACCCTTGACAGCAGTTATTTCTTTTTTTTCGACTTTTTTTTTCATCGTTCGATTTTAATCCGGTGATCATTGATCCTTCGCACAGGTTGTTCCTGAATTCCGTACGAAATCACCCCTCGCCCATTGTCCGAGCAGCAGTTCAACAAGTACGACTTTTTCATCCCTTACCGACGATTTTTTCTCGCTTTTTTTTCCAAGGGCGCGTTGTTCCGTAATTCGGCGAATATCGCACGCGCGACTTTGATTCATTGGCTTTTAACAGCCTGGGTAAGAAACAAGAGAAAGGGAAAAAAGGCATAGCGCGGGGGAGAGAACAGCGGAGGGCTCTGCTATGCCCTGAGAATACCCGAAACGCTTTGAATACCTTATCAGCCAGCGAGGATCTCTGAGAGCCCTCGAATCCGGACGAACGCGCTCGTGAATTATCCGCATAGATCTGAGGACGCGCCACGAGCGAGAAACTCGCGAATACATATATTTATCGTAAGCTGAATGGGAGAAAGGCGGAATTCAACCCACGGGAAGGAACGCGAGCGAGGCCCTTTTCGATCGAAGGCAATGGGCAATCTTGTACACGCACGTATGAAAGAAGAATCCTTGTAACCGATCGGAATCTTTTGGGGGCCTGGGGCGCAGCGCGATAACGGAAAAAGTGAAATAAGCCAGACTCGAAGAGGGGGGAGAGAAAAGCGGCCCGCGGTCCGACGCCTCCCGTGAGCCCTCGCGGGAGAGAATAATGCAAGGGTTGAAGGGTGCCGATCGGTGCCGAAGAACCACTTCGAACGAGATCTCGACCGCGAATTCCCTCCACTTCAATCGCCGCAAGTTCTTCACCATCGAAAATGACTAAATAAACGAGAATCGAAGAGGAAAGATCTAGCCGATATTCGCATAAATGAGCAATTGCCTAAACACACCCCTTTCGGCTATTCCAACCCCTCGTTCTTCATCCCGAGAGCCTGCCAATCTCTTATCTCTGCCTTCGAGTACTGATACAAACGCGATTTTACAGATTAACCCAACACGACAATCGTCCAACCAATTTGACCGTTTTCAACCCCCTTTTCGAGAAAAAAAAACATCCACTTCATCGTCAATTTGTCTTTGGCCGATAGCAAAAATCCTAATTTTTACCGTAAACCGCCTAATTCTGAAGGGAAAAAACAGGAATGTGCTTATTGAAGAGTATTCAAAAGCAAGCCCTTCGGATTTATCTTCAAGGGTATGTACATGAAAAAATGCGAACATTCGAGTGTGTCGCGAGAGAAAAAAAAAGCCGCGTGCGGTGAATGAAAGTGCCGAAATCTGTCTGGTCCTTCGATCGATATGCGCGCTCGCCGCATCCCTAATCCTTTTCACAATTTTCGTTAACCCCATCTGTCGTTCCCGCGCATCCCTCGCGTGCGATGCCGCATGCATATGTATATATATATATAGACGTACATTTATATGTGACTACGTCGATCGCCGTATAGTGTATATAACCGTAACTCGCGCGGCACATATACGCGCGCGCTCCGACATATGTAGGCTTTTGGAATCTTCGCTTTTACTCGAATGTACTTCTTTCATGAATTCCCTGCACCCTTGTACCGCACAAACGCAGCGAGGCTGCGCGTTGACTGTTAAAAATCAAAAGGGCTTAACCCGAGGGCTCAGCGCGTGGCCAAAGTGAATTCGGGCCATTTCCCTATTCGGCAATCGATACATCTACATATGTTTATACACAAAAAGGACTGACGGATGTGTATCAGGGTGGGACGCGTCCATTGGTACGTGCTCAGGTAAAAGAAGCAACTTTTTTACGTATGCGTAATGTCGACCTACTTCCGCGATGAAAATTCAAAGGGATGCGAGGAGGAGAAGGAAAAAAAATAACTGAGGACCCTTGGCCCGGAGTTTCGCCCCTCTCTCAACCCCCAATTCCGTTTTCATCTCTCGTGTCTTCTCTCTCTTTCTCTCTCCGCGATACCTGCGCGTCGATCCCTTTTCTTCCCCCGTTGCCCAAAGGATAATCCATTAACATAATTTTACATGGCGAGAGAGAAGGAGAGGCTTTATTTAACGCCGGGGGAAACATTATATCGACGACGGATAGAAAGAGTAAGCGCAGATGCAAAAAAGGTTCGATGAAAAATAATGGGGTGTGTTTCAGGTAGCAGTCGAGGAGCTCGCGATGGCTCAGCGCGTCGAGGGGTTAATTCAAATATTTAAAATTTTTCCAATGAGAATGAGAGAGTTTTGCGTAACGGCTCTCCATCATCCCTTTTCTCGCTGAACCCTTTGCTCTTCTCTCGTTACTGCCACCGAATCCTTCAGAAACGAAAGGATCGTTTGTGTCCTGAAAATATATTCCGCGAGTTAAGCCCTTTAGCTATCGATTTATAACCGCACGCAGCTTTTTTTTTCGTACCTGAAATTGGTAACTCTATAGCCCTTTGCCCGAACACACCAGAGAGCCCAGAGAAACCTCAGCTCCCTTTGGTGCACGAAACAACCCTTTAACGAAGCTCCGCGTGTAGTGTCGCGCCTTTCGAAATATCGACGATAGCAATTGACCCGATTTCAGTGAACGCTTTTCAAACCCCTTTGTAACGATCCGGTTTTTCGTTAGTATCTTTTCACGGATATTTCTTTTTTTTTTTTATTGGATCGAAAGCATTTTATGCTTGAAGTCTCGGATAATAATGTCGAGTTATTAGCATCGATTCCGATACAGTCAAACTCACAAATGTCCCTGACTACTGCAGATTTCTTTTTTTAAGAAAAACCGCGAAACCGGAAGGAACAAGACGTCGGGGGTGGAAAAGTGTGCCCGCGCTGAGATAAACATCACACAAGAACTGTGAAAAACGGGTGTCCTCTTCAGGGCTTGATTTACGAGAGTTCTGACGGGCCATTCGTCGCGAGAGACCGCACAGGGAAGAACCCGAGAACCCTTCGTGGACAGCGCGTCGTTGCCCCCCACCCCTTTATCCTCCCCTCCCCCCTCGACCCTGGCACTTCTTATCTACGTGTGGCAGCGGCCATTTTAAAAATCCTCCGCCCCCTGTGCCGTTGCTCTTCTTACTCGGAATAACCGCTCCCTTTTTCAACATCCCTTGCAAACGACGACGCGAAGGCTTAGGAGAGGTCCTTTTGCACAAATATTCAAATCCACTGTCCGCGCAGAAAAAGAAAAAAAAAGAGAGAGAGAGAAATGTACGGATCGAGGGAGACGTTCAAAAAATAGTGGAAGGGAATCGAGGGTCGATCGGTTGATTAAAAATCTAATTGAATTACCATAAATTTTTCGTAGCGATAAATAAATTACTTGGACGAAAAAAAAAACATCAACGGGAATAAGGCATCGTGTGGAAAAAAAAGAGAGATGAAAAATGTAAAAATCGATCGATAGACAAACGACAATTTAGCGTTTCACGATTTTTTTTTCCCCTTCACCCTCCCGGAAGCTGAGGAGGGAGAGAGACGGGGGTTGTCGTGGCGCGTTTTCTGGAGCAGGCGGAAAGAGTACACGATGCAAGTGTGGTGTGTGTATGTGTGTTGGTAAGCCTGGAGTAAAGTAGCCCCCGGTAAGACGGTCGTATGTATTCTTATGGACCGCCCTGTTTATATGGGTTGCAATTTATTTGAAAATCGAAGGTAATGGCCGCCGGTTTACGCCGAAGTCCTTTCCCCCTTCTCCTCCCAAGCGATCTCTTTTTCCTCTATATATTCCATGCCAATAGGGCGCGCTCGAGATGGGGCGCATTAAAATTTCAAACAAATACAAAAATGGCTACGTCCACGCTGCATATCTATTGGGTCATTACGGGGGTTGGAAACATTTTTTTTTTCGGTAAAATACAAAAAAAAACACGAAAACTCGTGAATCGAAGATAAAAATAAAAAGAAAAAAAAAATGTTTCCCACCATTTCGAAAACGAATCGAACAGGAAATATTGAAGGACGATCAGTGTGGCTGGGAGGGAAAGGGGGAGGGGAGTTAGTCAGTACTCGTTCTTCGGAAAACGAAAAATGTCTTACATCCGTGTGCGTGATAGACGAACGCAAATCTTTCGCGGCTCCTGGGTTATATCATGCATGGCACGGATTTTCTCGAGCTCTAAGCTCTCGCGGTTGGCACACACGAGCGCGAGAGACTCCTCTCTCGCTACTTTGAAAAATATCTCCTGGACGCTGCAAAGGGAATTTTCTCGTTCCCGTGGAAACTCTTCCTTTCCCTCCTCCCTCCCCTCTCCTTTCGCCCCTTTTCTCTGGCTTTGAAACTGTTCTTCGTCTGTGCCAGGCTACTTCCACTCGTCTTATCATCCTCTCTCGCATTACCGACGTTTCCTTTCATTTTCTACTTTTTTCGCCCTCCTTTCCATTTCCTCCCTTCGTTCATCCTTCCATACAGGTTTTTGTCGTTCAACCAACGCATAATTCCCAGACATATACACTCTTCCTCTCTCTCTCTCTCTCACCCTCTCCATCTCTTTCGCTACATCTTCGATCATGATCTTTCCTCGGAGACAACCTCGGCTCGTTTCCATTTTTTTTCTCTTTTTTATTAAAGCCCTTTTAAGCTAAAACCATCAGAGCTCTTCGATCGATAGTTCACCCTGAAGGAAAAACAAAGGAAAATACACCGGACAGCTTTTTTTTCATTCCTAATTCTTGCTCTAACTTTTCCTATGTGGACTTTCCTTCACTTTATTCTCATTCTTCGAGTCCACGTGTCTATACATCGACCCAGAATGACTAAGCTTCGTCTAATGTCGATCCTCATTTTCGCTATATTTGACTCGCTCGGGTTTCAAAAGGGATATAAGAGCTCACGCGCGGAATAAGGAAGACGAGCCAGAATAGTTGGAAGATACGAGAGAGGGAGAGAGGGAGGTCGAAGGGTCTTCCCTTGTCGTAGGATTTCGAGCTTGAATCTCTCCAACTCGCGAGAAATTTTCCGAGACCCTCCAGTCAATTTTTTATCATATATCTCCAAGTTCTGCCCTCTCTCTCCCTCTCTCTATCTTTCTTTCCCTCTTTCTCCCCCTTTTTGGACCGGGAGGATCGACTTCTGCCTGACCTATGCCCAATGACCCGATTGGACGAAAATTTTCTGGGATATCGCAGAGATCGACTTACCCGTCAATTTTCTCCTCAGAGAGGATTCCTTCCTCGGATGAGATCAATTTTAGAGTGGGGATGAGCTCTCTCTCTCTCTCTCTTTCTCTCTCTCTCGTCATATGTACCTGATACACACCGGTCTACCAACCCTCCATCGCTACCCTTCATCGGGCCTCGAAAGGGGTGCCAGTTTTGGGCCAGACTTCGCACGCAACACATCGTCAGGTAATTTTCAGTTACAATTTTCTGTAATCTACTACTCATTTCTCAAGATTTAAACATTTTTTGAGACTCTAATCTAGACACTCTATCCACCTTCGAAAAATAAATTTTATTTTAATATTTTTGAAAATATCACCATTATTTCTTTAACTTCTAACAAAAATAAGTCGTTATTCATTACCAAAGGCAATTTTCTATCAAATAGAAACTTAAAACAGACCAAAAATGGAAAAAATATGATTTTCCTTATTATTGGGTCACTATTTAAAAAATTTCAAAAATCTCAAAATTTAAAAATACTATAACTATGATCACTGTAATAACTAAAAGCAATGAGCATTTAACCGATCGAGAATATTGTTAAAAAAAAAAGTTACATCGATTTTTGTACAATTTAATTTTTTTTTAAATAGAAAAATATTATTTCTATTAAGAATATGTTTGCGATATGATATCAAAATATTTTTGTTTACTGATAACGAAACACCAATAATTTTCCCAAAAAAATTTGATAAAAAAAAGCTCTAAAAACCATTTTCTGTGTTTAGAGTGACGCGTCTTTGTCCTTTCATGTTTAAAAAAGCTCGGGAGCCCTAGCATAGCGAACAATTCAAAAAAGGCACAATTCCTCTGGTGCTTTCCATATCGATTCCCTTTGATATATTATATCCGCGGTCCTAGGCGAAAACTGTTGGCTCGTTTCTTTTCAGAAAAGCCTCGAAATATGTTTTTTATGTGTGTGTCCTCCAGCGCGCGCCTCTGACCCTCCATAACTCCTGTTTCTGTGGCCAAGTATATTCGCGATTCGAACACAAGTAAAGCAACCCTCTTAAAGAGATAATGCCCACGCTGGCCCCTCGTATAAATGTACGATTTCTTATTCCAAGATGACGCCGCAGCCTCTCTCCCCTGCCCCTCTTGTCCACGTGTTGCAATGCTCCCTTGTTTCTTCCACATATTTTTTTCACCCGCTCGTTTTCTTGCCTTTTTATCATTGGTCGTGTCCCAGCCATCGGTTACCAACTCCCCCCTCCTCCCAAGTACACGAAAAACGATTTTTCATTGTCCAACACTCGAAACCACGTGCTCATGGATTTTTCAACAATTTTTACGAGGCTCGAACTATTTAGGTAAAAAAAAAAACAAACGAAAATTGTTACGAGGGAGATGAGAATGGTAAAACATATTCCGAGTCGAGCATTGTCTCAAGTATGAATTTTATGAGAAATCGAGACGACTCCATCCCAGTGGAACGAAAGGAACAAAAAGAAAAAGTTCAAAACGAATTTAGTAACGGTATTATATTATCCTAGTGTAACGGAGAAACGGCGACAGTGCATGGGCATTCTAATTTTCCGAGTGGATGAAAACATATGAAAATCTGCGAAGCAAACGAGAAACAGAGAGAGAGAGAGAGGGAAAGTTTCAGAGGGCGCCAAGTCAGAGCCAATAAAATGTATCTCTCTCTCCCTTTCTCGCCCTTCGCGCTCGATCCCTCGCTCACTTTTTCTTTCCCTGACCCTCGAACTCCCTTCCTCCTTTCACTGGTGCGTGCCACGCGAATTCTTTTGATTTTTCGCTCGCACATGAGACGAAAAAGCGAGGGAGAAAAAACATTCGTGTCTCGAGGAGTCTCGAAAACAAAGACGATCGCGACAAAAATCAACTGTATGGTATTTTCAACATTTATAAAATTTGAAAATAATACGAGAGTCTTTCATATCCGATCCAGCATAAAAATATAAAAAAATCAAAATTTGACTATTTTTTTAATTATGTGGAAAAAAAAATTCACGAGAAACTTTGTTACCTCGATAGATCGAATTTCTTGGCCGCAGTTCCTTCAAACGTAATGTGCTATCGATGTATAAGGATATCATCGTTCTCTCTGGTCCTGATATTCCAGAGGTTGTACAAGTTTCACAACGAAGAGGGAGAGAAAGAGGGAGGAAGAGAGGGGACGAAAGCACGGCGGGTGAATATCCTCCCCCTCGACATAGAGAACGGTTATACGCGTCGGACAAACAGAAATACATGTCAAGGAAGATGTCTCTTGGCGAAGAAAACAGACAAGCAAGGGAGAGAGAGGGAGAGAGAGAGATGGAGCAACGGGGGTTGTGGACTCGGGACTTTTTTTTTCTTATAAACGGGGAAACAGTTGCGACCACGAATCGATGGTAACTACGCCGTCCGCTGGACTCTCCTGTTGGTACAGTCCCGTGAAAAGGCAACTCGCTAAACATTTTCAACCCCTACGACGAATTTTCCACATTTAAAAAAAAAATACAAGTATTTAAGATTAAAAATGGCATTGAAATTATAATTTTTGATACGGGATAATAATAAATTAATTAAATACGTAAATAACTTTTTTTTATTGTTTTTTTTTATTATAGATTTGTTTAGTGATTTTTGATATTGGTTTTTAAAAAATTTTATGCAAAATCACGTGGGCTGACGATTAAAAAAAATGACGAACAATTTAATGAAATTAGGTAAATTGGGCCAAGGGTGGTAATATTTGGAGGGTGGTATAAAATGGAGAAAGATGGCGTTATCGAATGGAGGATAAAACGGGGGTTGATTCGGCTCTTAGCGGGATTGTACTCGCGTTAGGATGCGCGGTGTGCTCTGGTCTTTTGCATATATTTTGAAACGTAGAACGTTCGCGGAGAGAGAAAGAAAGAGAGCGAGAGAGCTCACCCCAGCATCGCAATATGCTTGCCAGGCAGATAAAGAGAAAGAGAGAGAGAGAGGGAGGAAGGATAAAAAGAGGGCGAGAAAGAGCGAGAGAGAGAAAGAAGAGGAAGGTTAAAAAAAAATGAAAAAGGATGGAAAAACAAAAATAACTTTTCTGCTGGCTTCTCCCCCGGGATATTCCGTAGGGGTAGTATTAAACGATGGACAACGCGCGGGGGCTGTTTCTGGATGCTACCATATTGGAGAAAAAGAAAAAAAAACCACGCTACTTGTCTCGTATTTATTTTTATTTCTTTTCCCTTTTGTTTCTGTACGTTTTTTTTTTTTTTATTATTTCTCATGCACATGTCTGCTCATCTCTGGGCTTTGAACAACGGAAATAAAAACAGCGTTGTTTCAAACTTTCTTATGTTTTTTTTTTTTTTTTCGTTTAGAAAGTACAAAAATTAGTGCAAAATGGCGGTACTTTGGTGCTTGAACCGCACGAATATTCGTACATGATCCGAACAACGCATACACAACTAAAAATAATAATAATAATAATGATAAAAGTTGTAAAATCCAGTCGTTCCCGGTTTCGAGAGTTAAAAGGGTGAAAGAGCTCGAGAGGGCGCAATTTTTTTTTTACAATTCTCTACGTTATACACGTGTACGTATATATAGAGCAGAGGATAGGAGCGAGTTATTCGGTCGCTATTGGAAAAATGTTATTTACGCAGGACAGAATCGAGAGCCCCGTGTGCGCCATAGCGGACTTATATATACCGAAGCTTGCGCACATATACAGGTACGCTGCGACCGAGAGCGGGCTGTACACCGGAGGGAGGCTCTGTCCTTATTTACATGTGGTAAGTCTCCTGCGGGACCGAAATCCCGGACCCTGATAATTCTTCCTTTGATCCTGGCTCCTGCCCTTCCCACTCCTTTCTCCCTAGTAATCCCACCCCCTAAGCTTTCCTTCCCGCGAAACAACCCGGGCGAATATTTCGCGCGTTCTCAACAGATGGCCGAAGAAAAATAACGACGGGAAGAAATTTTATGCAATTTCTATCGCAAGTCTTTAAGTCACGATACCACACCTTTGTCTGCAAATTTTTTTACGAGCTTTTAATGATTTTTTTTTTCACAAAAAAAAATGGACAGAGACAAAATTGGTTTGAGGCACTTATTGCTATATTATTTAACTTGAAAAAAAAAATTTTTTTCATTGTTGAAAAACTTAAAAATAGCCTTCAGCAAGTGGCACCATATTTCGAGACTCTTGAGGTGCACTTTAGATCTTCGTGTAAAAAATCTCCTTGTAGGTGACTCTCAGAATAAAAATAAATATTTCTTCTCATTAAAAGCAATATATTTTACGTCTACACCATAGGACTTCTATGAAATTTCATTTTTTTTTTTTAAATGAGTCATTTAAAAGAAATAGGAATTTTTCAGGGTAAAAAAAAGTAGCTTAAACTGTGGACCAAAAATAAAATAACGATTCTACAAAAAAAATCCTTCGTACATCCTTGGATTATACTATGGCGAAGCAGTGTGCAAATTTTCAAGTCGATGAAAATTGATAGTCGATTTATATAATAATAGAAAAATATTTCAGTCCCAAAGAATTATTTTCAATTCCACAAATATCAAAGAATATTTTAAGCCAAAAAAAATTCGTTTTTTTTTTTCAAATTTTCAAGATGGTATCCTGCTTTTAAAAAAATGAACAAATAAATGTATCGTAAATGCCAGCAATTGAAAAGTGTTTTAGAGGTAAAAACCTGTTCGGCAATTAGTGCGTGGTTAACTTTGATTTCCGTAATGCGAGACCGACGTATATTTTCATCCGACGATTTCTCGTCGTTGCGGCGACACTCGGATCTGCTCTCGCTTCTGGTTTAGCCAGATATCCCGATATATATATATATATAGCATATTTCCGGGCGGATATACCGATCGAGTTTCCGAAACTTTAAAGGTGTCTTTAAGTCCGCCGCGTTATGGTGCTCTCTAGCCCTCACTTTCGCTCCCTCCCTTGCTCTCGATCATTTCATCTCTCTCTTTCTCCGATAGTGCACGCTGCTGGTCGAACCAAGAGTTGGGGCGCTTTTGGCGATCCGAATTTTGGCTGAGTTTCAAGTTTCCATCTGCTTTATTCGACGAGGTGAAGGCGAAAGAGAGAGAGAGAGAGGGGGACAGAGAGAAGCTGTGGGAATCTATAACGAAAGCTCGACCAGGCTAGGTCTCGGATCTACGTGTTATACTCTCTCTCTCTATATACATATATATTATACTATGTCCTATCTCGTATAAGGCTGAAGGGAGTGAGAAGGATTCCCCGATATCATCTTGAGCAAACTCGCCAGCGAGGCTCATCCCTGAATACTGGGTGTCTCGTTATTAACCCTGTTTCTTCAGCATCCATAACCAATCTTACGACCAATGTATATCGAGGCCCTCTGTCTTTTGCCCATGGTAAACTAATCTTCGAATTATATTAAAATTAAAAAGGAAAAACTGGCGTAAAGGAAAAATTTTAAAAATTCGATACACAGTCGTCATTTTCCAAGCCTATGCCATTCGTTCCCAATATGATCGATGAGGATTTGTCAATGATATATTTTCCTTTCGAATTTCGGCCTAAAAGCTTTTTCACATCTCCACACCCGTTGCATAATCCTTCTCGAGTTAGTTAGCAGGAGAAGCATCGTCCTTAAAAGCAGAGTCGACGATCCTAGATCGAAACAACGAGAGAGGTTGATAGGGGGTTGAAGTTGGGGAGAGAGAAAGAGAGAGAGAGAGAATATTCTCGATTCCGGTGGTTCTGTCGGTGTCTACGTGTATTATATATTCCCTAGGGAAAATTTCCACCAATCGCCGGGCTGGTCAGCGGTCGAACGTGGTGGGGAGTGGAGGCCGGGCATTGGTCAGTCGATGGGGTGGTCTCCGGTATTGAGCGAGACGCTCTCTAGGTATATATGTATAAGCCGAGAGCATAGAAGCCTCCAGCAGTAGCAGAGGCAACCAGGGGTCGAAAAAACCGCCCCGAACTGACCTCAAACGTCCTACCCTCGTCTCTCGGCTAACCCCAGGCATCCCCCTCCCCGGTCCCACCACGACTACCACCCTTAACTCTCACCCTTGTCTCTCTCTCTCTCTTTCTCTCTCCTTTCCCATTTCTCGTTCCACGTTTCCCTCCCGGTTTGTTCACGAGACTCGTTTTCCACGTCTGGCTGTTCTCCTTCCACCCTCTCTCCTATTCCACCCCTTTGGCTGGTCGCTACGGGACGTACGTTTCTCTCTGTTTTTTTATTTTTTTTATTCGTACTCGTTTTAAAATATCAAGCACACATTTTCAGGCGTCTAACGAGACATTGTAGATTTTCATGACTGTTTCTGACCATTCAAGTCGCGTCTTCATCCCTTATTTCATTCTAAATCTTTTTTTTTCCTTTTTCAGCAATAAAAATTACTTACGAGATGAAAATTGTACGAGAAAACACGAGAGTGGCAAACGAAACTTTAATTTTTTTTCTTTATTTTGAGGTTAAACTTTAATGTTTTTTTTTTCTTTGTTTTATTTATTCCCGTTTGATTCGGGACGAAGTTTTCGTCAAAATTTTTTTTTTTTATCTCGAGAATTAAAATACATTTTTCTTCTCACGGCTTATTTTTATTTTTTTGTTCGTTTCCATTATTTCTCATGTATTTTTCTCACTTCCGGAAAAAAAGCGACCCTACTCTATAATGGAAAAAACCGCGGGTTCACCAGAGGCCGAAATAACGAACCATAAAATTAGGCGGACTTGGTACTGCGGCCCCGGCTATGAATACTCGCGCGCGAAAAGTTTTCTCGCGCACAGAGGCGAAAGAGGAAAAGAGAGAATATGTATATACTCGACGGAACAGACGCGCGGTCTTAAGTAATACAAGAGGGAGGAAAAGAGCGAGCCGAGGGCTGATAGCGGGAGAGTATAAGAAAAGATATGTAGACACTGTGTACTCTGTGTGTATTTCGGTCTCGTTCTCGCACTGATATACTCTTCACGCGAGCTCGCGCGAGAAAGTAAAAGACGGGGGATGGAAAGCCACCCTTCTCCACTCGGTCTCTCTTTCTTTCTCTGTCCCTCTCTCACTGTCTTTTTCTCTCCTTTATCGCTACAAATTATGTACCTTTTTTCTCACTTTCATTTTCTCTCTTTGTGTCTTGAAAAAATACAAACTTTTTTTTACGAGGTAAACATACATTTTCGACCAAGTTAAAAATATCGTTGAAAATCATCTCCGATGGAGAATTAAGCGACGAGGGCTGGAAAGAAATAATCTTCCATTTTTTTATCCAAAAGAAATTGACTGATATGATATGATATGATATGATCTAAAGTCGATTGAATTTCTCTCGATTATATTTTTTTTTCATTTAATAA
>JABMBV010006539.1:0-10412 GCA_018906735.1 Mesochorus sp. PSUC_FEM 10030011 | reverse complement strand
AAAATTCTATATTTGATATAAATGCATTTATTAAAATATAATTCTAAGTATCCTCTTTAGAAAATCAATTTGATCCAATCAATCTCGACAATAAAAAAAAAACTTTTTGAAATCGAATAGTTTTCATTAAAGAATCAATTTTATTAGACAATATGTTAGAACATAATTATGTCATTATAAAAAAATCACTTGAATATACAGTCCTTTTTTCATATTTTAAAGCCATTGAATTGAATTTATTCAAATGATTTTCGAGAATATATTTGTAACTATACATCAGTCACTCTAGCCACATAATCTGGTGTAGGATTAAGAATCTCTTCCAAGCTTTTACATCTGTTGGATCTGTATGAGGAGAAGCGAAATTCTACAGAAATATGGTTATAATAAAAAAACCTGGTGTGACTAAATTGTTTGTGGCAAAATTTTGCAAATGAGATCCCAACCCTTCTAACCAGCATCGAACGCACATCATGTTAACATGTGGGATGGTTAATACCGAGGGAATGACATTGTATAGGATAGGGCGAAAACATTAGCTCATCATAAAGCCCTCGGCAAAGCCTAGTATGACCTTACGTTATGCTTCAAACCTAAACTAATCCTCGCGTCTTAACCGCTTGACCCACGTCCGTTCATCCCCTCGTTTCTTTCAGCTTCGGCGTTCGGATGAAAAAGCTCGTGTACAGTGCACCGACGCTGGTCCAGAGTGTATAACTCAGGGGTATGGGTATAGCGGTGGCGGATGAAGATTATTGAGTGACGTGGGCCGACCGGTGAGGATCTCATGGAGAAACGTGATGGTATCTCCGGTATCCGGTTGACTGTCTCCCGCGGGATTTTCTGGTCACTAGGACGCGAGCGTGTCGCTTCAGTTTTCCCGTTTGCTAACCTTCTAGGATATCTGGTCTCCCTCGTGACATACACTCGAGCAACTATCTCTCGCTTTATTTACTTTACTGGAGTAGGTACACTGGGTAGATAGCCAAAGGGGCCGAGTTATAGCTCGACTTATGGTATCAAGTACTCTTGTAGATCTTGGTGGATCCGCAGTTTTCAAGAGGACGGTACATATACAGTCGAGAGCAGTATAAAAGTTAATACACGTTCCATAATATATAGCACCGTTAAATTTTCGTGATCCAGTTAAAAATTCTAGGAAATTTGATGACTGCCCAAAGCTAGTGTCCTCTGTTAATTGCTGGCTGAACACTTGGTCGAATATATAACTTGCTTCGCTACGTCCATAAAGTACGTCCTCCGCGCTCGGATATATCTGCGCGCTCGTTCTAAGAGTTTCATGATAAAGCGTAAAGACCTACGGAACTTGAAAACTTACTCTGTGAATCGTGATCTTATTCGAGTGAGAGATTTGTTGCGGTATAATTTACGATAACTGCTGCGAACACTCTTTGCGTATTCATCAGAGAGGCTTAGTATCGGGTTGGATAAAAGTGCGGTGATTTAAATTACTTTTTTTTAACATATAATCACGTTGTTACACATGAATATGGTCGAGTTGAAAAACGGTCAAGATGTTTGTTAGGATTGCTGACACGAAAATTCATGTCGTTTCTTTTACGACGATACCAAAAGCAGCGTTTATCACAATCAGACAATCATTTTATAATATCGTTTATTTCTGGCAATACCCAACCTCAATTAACCATCAAAAGTTATCTCTTTTGTTTAGACATCAATACGATCGACTGAGACGACATATTAACTTTCACATGAAATTTCAACCTGTTCAATTGAATGATCTACACTCAAAGTTATTCCAGAACCGCGACTGTGGAACTCGACCCACATGAACCGGTCGAATGCCGTAGGGATAACGCGATAACCATCATCAGCCTGCGAGCACGTAAGCTCGTTCTCATGCGTTGTTACCTTGCATATTCTAAAGCAGAGCATTGAAGCAGCTCTTGCTAACTAGTCAATGGTCTGCAGCCTTTGTCAGAATCCGTTATGGTGGACGGGGAGAAGGTGAGAGAGCCAAACTTTTAACCGTTTGTCGAATTACACGGTACATGGACGTTGAACCAAGTTTTCGATTATGCGAGATCCCTCGTCCTGTGCTCAGTTATATATAGCCATACTAGCTATTACTAGTGTCAAACTAGACTTTACACATCTCCGGTTACCCTCTTCGCGTTTCATCCCTAACTAGCTAAAAGTTACATCCTGTTGGTTACGTGGCTAGCAAAAAGGCAGTTAACCACTAGCTTCACGAGGAACCTCCCCCTTTTACTACTTCTGTACAAGTTGCAATGCTCGTAGACAAGCAATAATCATATGCTAATTCGATGATTTTAGTTATAAGCTTGACTGGTGGACAAACTGTCAGCCACTCGAGTTGTTGTGAATACAAGAATATTTGTAGATATAGAAAAAGTGGTATGAGATGAAGATGTTTCATCTAATGTTCATTCATCGCTTTGAGGCTAAGTTCCAAAATGATTACATTCGTCAGTGATCTTTACTCGCGATTGCTACGATATTTATATGTTAAGTACGATATAATTGAATACGAGGGTGAGCAATTTCAATGGTGGAATATTATATTGCGAAAAACTTTTAAGTGTGTCACAATGGAATGGGGAAAAGTGGCCCGTTTCTCTGTAATGGTGACTCGCACGAGAGATGGAAGAGATCTGCTGGGATGTTAAACTTTTACGGAATTCACAATTACCAAAAGCACGCAGAGCGAATATAGTGCAGAATGCAACGGTTAAGCGAAATTCCAAGCTTTTTGTACTGCCAAGGAGTTGAGGTGAGCTTTGGCTTCTTTTTATTAAGGGAGTTATATACACCACTAATAATTATAAAATGCATTTTTATGCAGCATCTCCCAGAATAATAATTCAATTGGGCAGCTTCATTTGACCCTTCACTACTCAAAATGTAAACGAAATCGATAAAAATATAGATATTGTGAACGTTCATAAAAATAATAACAGCACATTGATCACTTCAGTAACGCCCTTACTAGTCCTTTCTATTCCCGACACCCTCGAGTCCTAGGCTGCCTTAATATTGTTCAATGTGGGGCTGCCTATTCACCCGCATGAGAAATAGCCAAGCTTCGTTTGGCTGTACTAATTCAATAATACCGCTGAATCTATTAAGCGGATAAGTTCGTGGGTAGAGATCTTAATATCATCCCCTAAAGCTTCTCATCTACTCCCCGTCACCTTAACTACCCCTGCAATGCTCTACGATTCATTTCCATTCACTCAATCAGCATCGGTAATATGCTTCATCGTTTATGTCCCATCAATTTTTACTGTACACCAAGCGCTACCTTTCCATCATCGACACAACAATTCACCCACATATATTTTATTTATTTACAGTTCTACTATTTTCAATAATTACTTTAAATTGATTTCAAAACAATTTAAAAAGTTTTTAATATAATGTTTAATGATACAAGGACTAATGATTATAATGAATAGAATATTCGGCATGGAGAGCTTTGGTCACGAGACGTGAAATATCGATCGCTCGCTTGAAGATTATTATTTAAAAATATTGATAGTCATTCTGGTGAGGCATAAACTGTCCGTTGCTCACCACTTGGATCGATCCTTTTTATGATTAATGAATCTTTCCAACTTGCACCGACGCGAGCTCCCCAATCAGCACCTCTTCCTCTTTTTATTCTACCTTTTTCTCTCGCTCTCTTTCACTCTTGTATCTTATAGCGGCTTCGAAATTACGATTCCTCTTAGGAGAGAACCATTAATGCGATTAATTCGTGTCGATGAGAGGTATCGAAATTACATCGATTCTCAACTATCGAAAGTGCTATGAAGAAGAGAAAAAAAAATTAAAAGGTATGGCGTGACGCACAAGTGAAGAACGTCGTCGACCCAATATTAACGATTCTATCGCGGACAAGAGATGCTTTATGAGGCTGCGATGATTCTGCATACCTCGGGGATAAGATTGGCTAAAAAAGATAGGCTCAGTTCCAGAAGAGACGGGACGGTGCTATATTTCGCGGATCGATGTATGAGAAAAACCTTCTCTTCCGAGCTGCTTTCCTCATTTCAATATAAGACTAGAAGTATAAAGCGCGTGGAAAGAAAATTTGCAAAAGGCTTTCCATATCTTATATATCCTTCGCAAGGTTTCACATATCGGCAAATACATATATATCTATATAACGATCGATTTTTACGTTCCTATTGAAGGAAGGGCATACAATTTCTTCAACATCGAGTGTCCCATCTTTCCTGGATTTAACTAAGTGCCTTGGTAGTACGAAAGACACAAAGCGAATACGAACGAGCATATATATCTATCACCAAAAAAAAAAAAGACATTCTCTGTAGGAGGTTGAGCCATATATTCTTTCGTCTTTTATAGCTTCTTTGTGAATAAAAATTGTTCCTAGAAGGTCCAACCATTAAATCTGCAATATAAAAATGGTACAAGTTGTGGGCACCGATCGAGAATACATTAACGAATTTAGCGAGAGAATGATTCATCAGAGTACGACGTGAGAATTGATGGATGACCACTTTCCGCCGGATAAGCATGATCTCAACACGTAGGCTTGTAGCCGCTGAGCGAAATCAGTTGTTTTTATCTATCCTAACAATATAACTAGCTATTTTTGGTCTTAAATATAATTATTCTTCGAACGAATTCGACGTTGAGTCCTGAGAGATTCCCTGTGGGCGATTAAACCGCGTTACTCGATGTTCTTCGTGACATTCCGCAAGATATTTTTTTCTTTTCGGCGGTAGTGATAAAACAAAATGATTAATCATGGTCAGCATCCTGGTTTTTAACAATATAATACATATAGTTATTCAAGTATGTGTGAATACATTCATACCTATATACTTATATACGCAGGTAGATAATAGTAACTCGACACAGAATCCGACAAAGGTGAATGAATTTCTGCGACAGTGCTCGTGGCGAAGGGTAATAATTTTATTGCCATCTTCGAAGGTTAACTGAGGAAGGAATGCTGTCCAGTGATTCTGAGATAGCGTAACTTGGAATTTACGAGAACTATTATGAATCAGCATCGTGTATCACGTACAAAATAATTTAGACGGTTCAAGAGGTAAAATGCAATCTATTCGGTTCCCTGTAAATTTTACGACGATATTCCTGTTCCGGTATATCTTCGTTGAGATGATGACGATGACGACAGAGACAACGACGACGACGACGACGACGAGGATGGATGTAACTATAAGCAGTGTGTGCTAGTAGAGCTGGCAGCAATGGAAATACCTGCCTTGTCACTGGGCGACAGCAGCACCTGATAAATCGTCGTTCGCTGCAAGCAAAGGCTCTTCCATTCCGAGGATGTCTCTCATCGTCTTCTCTTCCCACGGGATCGTAGTATTATCATTTTTAACGGTATAACAAATGGTGCTCGCGATAAAGAGCATCCACAACTAAGGTCGTGGCACGTTATCATCACTAAGGGTGTAGATCCAGTTTTCTTTTTTTTTTTTTTGGATGAGTAGGAATGCCGGAAGCAAAAACGAGAGAAAATATCTAGTGGGAATTATAGTACAGTAACTAGGAAACTCGATGAACAATCCTTCAGTCGTTTATTTCATCTAATATTATAACTGTATGAAACGTTGTCATAATCCTTACAGATTTGTGTCAATTGAAATATATCGAACGATAATTTTACGCGTAAACTGATTAGTTTGCATTGATGATAGTGGATTTAGATGAGTGGACCTTGTTCGCAAAGTACAGAACCAATATGTATCGCAATATTATTGCATAATTGTACAGTAAACTATGTACAAATTATTTAGTAATGGGTAGAATTCGTGAATTTATATAATAATTATTCCACGAGTGTTATCATTATTATAACGATGTCAGAGATCAACAAGCGGTACACATATGGCATCCAGTCGGTAAAATTGGATACGCCATTACCGTGTGCGCCTGGATAAGAATCGACCCAGCGTCGGGCTTTCCAATCTCGGCATAGGGCGGCGCGCGCTCTATGCAGAATCATATACAGGGCACTTCACTCAATATCACGTGGCAACATCGTCTAAACCGATTGTAATTTGATTTAACGGACCAATCATCATAGCGGGATTCAAAGAATTTTGGGTACTTTGCGCAGGTCAAACAAGCTTTGGCATAAAAATAAAAATGTTGGCGATTAGAGAAAGCTCTGATAAATTCATGTACTTAGAAGTTTTTTTTTTTCACATTACAATGCTGACAATGAATCATAGTTTTTTGTAACTAGTCAAGATGAGCATATTTTAATATTGAGTAAAATGTAGAAATATCAATTTATGAATTAAACTTTGCAAATGTTTGTTTGATTTAATTCTAAACATGCATTAACATTATACCAAATATTGGGAACGTATGAATGAGCCGTGCAATATAAATCAATGAATTGTTGATGGATTTACATTTTCACGTCGTCATTATTATCATCATTGTAGTCATCATCATCATCATCATCACCATCATCTCAAATCGGCAGTGGATATTGGCGATTTCCGAATTTTATTCATCGACTCTGTATCTCATCTGGTACGAAACGCGTCGGACTTTTTGATGCGTTCACTAAATTAAATTGTGCCACAGTGATTTGCAGCAAGTATCGTATTGAATTGCACACAAATCAAATACAGGTTAACTCTCTTTCTCTTACTCACAATCAGTTACGCTGGACACTGTGTGCAATCTAACGAGCAAGTACAACGAGGAGGGGGGAGGGATGCATTTCGCATTTGTCGAAATTCACAATAAGCGCTAGTGACAATAATAGATTGCTCCCGTAGCACGAATCAATTAAGCATATAGTCAACTTTGTACGACAGCCGTAGGTATATTAACAATGGAAACTAACACATAATTTACTGGTGCGTTGAACATGGCAAGAACAACGGTATATATGTGCCACATAAGTGGAACGAGGTTGTATTTATGAGATTGCTTTCAAAATTATAGAGGTCACGTTGTCGATATATATTTAACAATGACGAATATAATGCGTCAATGATCTACTTAATGGGAGTTATTGCTTAGTTTAATTTAGTTCAGCATTTACATTGGACATTCAATTGAAACTGAAAGTTTCGAGGAATCGGTATATATCGCCATCTTAAAAGTGACAATTCTCATATACTTGAATTTTTATTTAAATTTAACGAGCAAACAATATCTGAGGTTTTTTTCAATTATCGGCGTTACAATTTAAAGCTTAAACCAAGATACATTTGGTGATGCTGATCTATAAGCTTCTACGAAGCGCTCATAGCCATTGGTCAAGTTCAAACAGTATTTCTGTGATCTAAATTGTATTTTTCAAGACCCAATAGTTTCTTCGAGATAGAAAACGGTAAAGAAATTTAAAAGAAAAGAGAGCTGGCAAAGTAGGTGGGTGCTCAGTTCAGTACAAGCGAAAGTCGGAAGCGGGTAATGAACGAGAAGGTGGAGAGGGTAGATTAGTCACCCGTTCCCAGGGTGAGAGCGCGTACAGGGGTTGCGCGACATGCGCTCGATAAGGGTTGCCTCCTATAGCCCCGTACAATCTCCAACCCAGCCACTCGGCCTTCTCTTTCTCTATTCTTCGTGCCTCGACCGTTTAAATTTCATTACGAGCACTACAGGCGAACCTAAAACGTTCGCTATCTTAACGACACTACTCGCCGTCTCTCTTGTTTTTTCTCTCTTTCTCTTTCTCTATCTTTCTCTCTTCCACCTGAGTGTTGTCTTCCGCTAAAGCTCGCGTACTCACTTGCTTATATACTCCACACACTATTCTTTGCTCGTAGTAGCAGTAGGTGGAGTCGCTACCCACGAAAAGAATTTACAACTGAAAACACCTGACGTTCACCGACCCAATGCGGTCATCGAATAGCATGAAACGTGATGTTGTTTTTTTACATACGGATAAGATAGGATAGTCCTGCTATTATTATTTCAACGTACACTTAGCTGTCACTAGTATTATTGTTATTACAATTAGCATTTGTTTAACCTATTTAATAAATTCAGCAATAATTGAGAAAAATGTCTACTAGCTGATACTTATCGATGTGCAATTTATATTTTTATTAATCACCGCAATAATTTATCATCACGAATATCACTTTGTCATTTTTGACATTGACGAACTGCGTGGGATACAAAAGACTACTGGAGCAACCGTCATAACCACTGATATGAGAGCGTGATTCAGCATAATACAATAGCAATTTCATAAATGGATTTAATTTAATGGAAACTCTATCGAGAGAGCTGTTTACTCGCTCTCTTGAGCAGGATAAGATCCTTAAACTTCAGTGGGCACTTTACTCACAGAAATCCACATTTGCCAGTTGCGCACAAGATTCTAAAACAATATAAGCGACTGCAGATTGAATATCTGTTTCTCAGTTATTTGAAGACAAATACTCATAGCGTAATCAATGTAATTAAAAAAAACTTTTCATGAGGTGATCAGTAACCTATATGTCATCACTGATGTTTACTTTATAAAAGTGTGGATTTTTATAAACTTCTAGAAGGAAAACAACAAAATAAAGTACTGAAAGCAAAAGTTGTTGCTCCGTAAGATAGAGAGGCAATAATGATATTCGTTATTCCCTTGTTAAATGGAACATTCTAAAATATACAGCATAGTGTTGAATGATGTAGTACCAAAAGTCACAGCTCGTCGACTAGTTCATTATGCATTGAAAGCCATCAAACTACACGCTATTTCATTTCGAGAATTCTGCTTGTATCATGATCCCTCAGATGTGGAAAATTAATACCGGACACTCGTAATTATCGTATTAAAATACCATGATAAAGTTTGACATAATTCCTCCCGTACTAGTTTAATATGATGACACATTCAACCCGTTTGTGCATACATAGAGATTCGTCTGTCGCTTCCAGATTTTTGGTGGTTCGATTTAGGGAAAGGGGCAACGGAGGAGCAACATTTCAGAGCCATTGGCGAGTTGCACAGAGGAAAGGGAGATCCGGAGAGTGAGGGTCAGTAGGGGTCGCCCGATACTCCCTGGCGGATGTTACACACCGACGCGGACAATCGATGTTGCCATCAGTTGCAGTTCGCCCGGCAGTTATGCCTGGGCTCGATTGTTATTGACAAATCGTAATGCCGGTCATCGGTCATGACGGTGGACGACACTAGGGATTCTATGGTGAAGGACTACCCGAGAGCCTCAACACGGGCTTGTAACTGCGTGTGTTGACCCGCGTTAACCCGCGAGACGAGATGCAATCACGGTATCTCGATATGTGTTTGACCGAAGTAATCTCTAACTATGATTATTGTCGAGCACTCGTTAATGGGATTATCTGGAGAGCAATTAACGGAACCTAATGACATTCCAACTTTCTTTCATGAAAAGATACTGTCGTTCCATACTACTGGGATGATCAGTAGACTAAGCAAATTATTGGAATAATATGTAGATTAATTATTTATGATATAAATCTAACTAGACTGACAAAAGTTAGGTCTTATTTATAAAGACTTTATTGAAATGATGAAAATCGTGTTCCTTATTGATGATGATGCTGGAATTATCTATTTTCAAATGTTCAATTTCTCAAATGATAATAACACTTTTGATTTCTAACATCTAAATAGTTTTAAATACAAATCTAAGCAGACCAATGCAAAACGATCGCTGGAAAAGTTTAATATACCAATGTCAGATTTTTAATACTGCCACCAATATATCGTAATATTTGAACTCTGCCGGTGTATCCTTGTCTCTGACGGGTCGTTCACCTGTGAATGAGATGAATCAGGACTCCTCGATTCAGTTTAAAGTGGTGCGGTTTGGCTTATTCCGTTGGTGTTGAGGAGAGAAGAGAATGAGAGAAGAAGTGAATAGAATGGAAGGACCGAACGAAACCATTTTAGAGGAACGATGCGGGTCCGCGCACCAGACCAGGATTAGAGCCAAGGATTCAAGAACGAGGGGGTTAAGCGAGAGACGGAGAGGAATCGAGAAAGAGAGGTAGAGAGGCGATCCGACTGTCTTGGGAATTCAATTATACCGAGGGAACAATGGCACCGACGACGGTAATGAAGCAGGGAGTGGCGCCCCGGGTCGCTAGATTACGAGGTATTTACAATATATACACCCCTTGTTGAACCGCTCCAGCATTTTCAGAACAGAGACCTCGGCTTTTTGATATATACACTTTTTTTTTTTCGTCTCGGGTGGTACTATTCTGTCGCAGAAATTAAATGACTGGAAAAAAATTACGTACAGTATGGATATCGGTACGCCCCTTATATTTAAGTTTCGTACAGATTATATTAACAACTAAACGTATATACATCGATGAAATGTAAATACAAAAAGTATAGATAGAGAAAGATGGAAAAATAATTACATATTTGTTTTTTTTTTTTT
>JABMBV010006528.1:0-10413 GCA_018906735.1 Mesochorus sp. PSUC_FEM 10030011 | reverse complement strand
ATTTTTGAAAAATTTATTCATACCACTTAAAATTATTAAATTAAAAATTTGGAAAAATATAAATTTTTTTTTAAATATATGATAAATTGTTTTAAATTTTGGTTTGTCATAATGAAAATTCTTAATCGAAACCTACAATAATGCTTTAATCGTAAGTTAATCGAAATTTTGTTCAATTTTTCTAAATCTGCTTTTTCGGGCTTTAAACATGAAATTCAATCTGCTTCCAAAGGGATTAATATATTTTTCGAGCTGAAAAATAAGGATTTTATTCATCACCAATTATTTTTCAAAATCACTTCTATTAGGATTTCTTTCCCACGAAAATATGTTTAGTATTTGTTGGTGGGACTAAAAAACATTTTTTTAGAGAGCGTCAGAGAGCGAGCGATGGGCTTAATTTCCGAGGCCTATTCAACGGTCGATCTGAGCACAGTTAGTCTGATGACCGGTCTCACCCTCGAGGAAACTCGTCGCCTTGTGGTCGAGAAGGGCTGGAGCTTAGATAAAACGACAGTAAAACCTTCCAAAGTCGACAAGGAACAATCGAACGCGACTCAGGCCAGCCTCACAGAGGATCAACTGTACAAACTTACGCAATTTGTCTCTTTTCTTGAAAATTAATATTAGTTATAAGCTGTAAAGAAAATAAAATTTTTTTTCCCTGACTATATTTAATACATTTATTTTGTTTATTGACTATTTTACAAAAAAAAAACATTTCAATCCCCGACTCGGCGAATTGAACTACTGAATTTTTTCTCACACTGCAATTCGACTTTACCGACGGAGGTTTTTCAGCAGTTTTCCCTCCGCCCTCAGACCATAAATTTTCAAAGGCTTTTTTTTTTAATCGTCACATTGACGATCCTAATCATCTTAAATCGACTTAAAAAGTCTTAAAAGCGTGCAGACGATAGTTGTACTTAAAAAATATGGAGGTCAGGAATCATTAACAATCATGGCGGATCCCAGATGGCGGCTAAAACAGAACATTTTTTGTCCCTCACCGATTATTCGTGGATTTTTCGAGACTTATCATATTTTTGACTGTTGTAACTGAACCAAATCGAATATATATGCCGTTTTAATGTAATTTCAATCTTATCATATATCACATATAATGATTTTATTTAAAAAAAAAATTTTTTAAATAAAATCAATAAAATTGAGCCCGGTCGATCGATAATCGAGCAATTGTTGAAATACCCCCTCGTCCCTGTATGTAACAAGGCAAAATTGGTCTGAACCTGTATGTGCGAGGTTAGAGCGCAGGGATCGTAAGTCAGAGCGTCTGTTCGTTGTTCGGAGAACGGCGAAACTCTCCCGGGTGACCTCTTTGCACGGAAGAGTGGTATCGAACGATGAGCGCACGGAGACGAGATCTTTCGCCGCTTCGTATAGCGCAAAGCTCCACAGAGTGCATAGAAGAGACGCGACCTTTGCTCGATCTTACGCTCTCTGCTGGCGCGCATAGATATATGTAAGTACTATCTGCGTTATTTCTCAAACGTTCTATCTCTACCGGTTGTAGGTGTATTTACATGAAAAAAAAAAGATAAAAAGAAGAAAAAAAACATATACAATATATGTATATATATATAAGGTTAATAGAAGAACGCAAAAAGGCGCAACCTCGCTTTTCCCTCCCCCACGATTCGCGCCACGAGATCGCAGCGCTCGAACGCCGTGACGAAATAACTGTGCACTGCACGCACCCCCCGGAGGCTTTGGGCACTAGCGCACAGTTTTGTGCCTCGTTTGTTACTTTTTCTTTTTTTTTCTCTCGCCAGAGAGCGCGTTATCTCACGTGCCCTCACACCTCTCTCATATGGCGTTTCTTTTTTTTTTTTTATTTTTTTATTGCGGGGTTCTTACACGAGTGTGTCGCAATAATAAAACGCTTTTAAAATCCGCGCCGAGAAATCACTCTCTTTTCTAACCTCTCTGTCTCCTCTCTAGCTCGGAGCAACAGCAGAGGGCGGTTACGCGGGACCGATTGTTTCTTTATCGCGATCATCCTTCGCACAATCGTGGCGGTGCAGCGCCTCGGCCATCCTCTTGCCTTTGTTTTCCATATTACCTCTATCGTTTATTTCGATGATGGGGTTTTTTCTTCTTCTTCTTCTTCTTCTTCTTCGTCTCTGCTTTTTTTTTCAATTATTTATCGCGTGTTTCCAGGCCTGGCGGGCTTTCTTCTTGGAATGGGTGTGCGATCGGTTATGTTCGTATATATTTTATAGACGAGCATAGTAAAACTTGACGGTATAGTGTCCCGTCATCCTCGTTCCACGTTTAAATACATACATATATATATTTTATGTGTATGTGTGTGTATCGCCATCGGCAACGTCGAATGACTCTCGCTGTTATGAGGCGGGTACCCGATGACAGCGCTCAACACTTTTATTTGCTCACCACCACCACCTTTTCCTCTCCATATGCACGTGCATAAGGACCCCTTTCTTTTACTTTCAATTGATGATGATCTGGCATAACCTCAATGTTTCGAAGCCCCCCCGCGAGGCGGCATGTCGTCGAGCTTCTACAACGAAAATATGTTCTTTATAATATACAATAAAACGACGATAAAGAATCGTGGACTCTTCTTACTACGATTTGCCACACATTTTCGTGTAGGCCGTCTTGTCTCTGCGGGTACACATTCGCGTTGAACTCGATCGAGAATGAGCACGAGGACAAGATGGCGGCTCGATACCAGCTGATTCACCTCCAGCTCGCAAGTTTAAGAGGCTGACAAAGGACTAATATCGAAGTAATGACGAATATTTTTGATGCAAAGTTATCCTGGATCATGAACATTGGCTTGTATCATAGGATTGGAATAAATATGATTGAAAAAATAATGAAGTTACATTAGTTTCAAATGATCGGCCATCGCTTGGTTATGGGATCGATCGACAGATATTTGAAGTGGCGCGTGGATGATTTTGAAGATATATCGATAAGGGAAAGCCCCTACATTTCGCAACACCAATTGTCCCTAATAACAACTCTCTCCCAGGAATTGGATATCGAACAAAGAGCGAAAGTATACCAACGTTGAAAATTTTTTCAGTATAAGACAACACAATATGTACAAACATTTTATACAATTTTTATTCATCTATTTCATTCTCATCGATAAAATTAAATAAATCTGTGCAGTGTGTCTTATTTCTTGCATATAAATTTCCCATCATAGCCAGGCGTGCTTGATCGCACATTTGCGTACGATCCCAAGCGAGAAATGAGACGAAAATTCCTTAGGGCATCAAATCATCTAAATCGCGTAATTTATTCACGTTTTATTGTTGCTGTATGTGTGTGTGTGTGTTACGTTTTGCGTGATCGAGGATCCCATTGTCTCGGGCATTAGAGAGATATGTATATACCACTTGTATAAATGTATATACTTTCAGGCTTCGTAGTCCTGGTGTCAATGACTGGTACATATCCACCTTACACATAGAGCTTCGTTCCGCGGGGGCCGCGTCGAAGAAACGCCATAGTGTCTTTTTTCTTCTCTCTCTCTCTGTTCTTTTTTTTCTTTTTCTTTTTTTTTTGCATTTCACAACCCGGCAACTCGCTGCCGCGATCTGAAAGGTGCAGGTTATAGGAGGTGAAGTGAAGTGTGGCCGAGAGGCAATAGGCGCGCAATATGCAACAGGCTAGGCAGCC
The DNA here is from genome assembly GCA_018906735.1 of Mesochorus sp. PSUC_FEM 10030011. Classification (NCBI taxonomy): domain Eukaryota; kingdom Metazoa; phylum Arthropoda; class Insecta; order Hymenoptera; family Ichneumonidae; genus Mesochorus; species Mesochorus sp. PSUC_FEM 10030011. The sequence goes on along the minus strand of JABMBV010006528.1, from coordinate 6,732 downwards.
TCTGGCATCTGTACAGGATATTTTTATATATATATATATATATGTGTGTATAGGAGGGATAGGTATGTAGGCATATATTCCGTGCGATCGAGGATCCCTGCCGCCCTCCCGCGCCCCCATATCTCTCACAACGAGGAGAGAAGACATTTGTATATGCGGTGCGCGCGCATGTGTGTGTGTGTGTGTGTTCCGGGAGGAGCGCGCGCACTAGCACAGTTGCGCAGAGAGTTGCGCTCTTCGCGCTCCCGAGTCGGAGGACGCGAGCGAAGAGAACGGGATATGGGATCAGCATGGGGTTAGGGTTCGCGATGCCTATATGCGCGCCCACGCGCTCCATTGTCTATTCCTTTTGTTACGTTTTCTTTTCCTCCTTTTACATACACGTAATATCCACGTGTCCTAGATACTGACCATCGGGGCTTTTCGTACCCTCAAGCTTTTTTTTTTCCAACCAAACAAATTTTTATTTTTCATTTAGCCCGTATCGGTCACTAGGGGTCCAGTGGACCCTAGGTCGAGATTTAAAAAAACGAAGGAAAAAAACGATTGGATTACTTGGAAAAAAAAAGCATAAAATAAAATACTCATGCAAGATTTTCGTCAATGAATCAATTACGATGCAAATGGCAACAAATTTTCGGCATAGGGTCCACTGGACTCCATGTGATTATTACGAGACGTGAAGAAGGTGTGATCATTATGGGTTAATCTTGATATATACCCTGTTCATAGTAGAATGAAAAGACATTGTCCAAATTAAGATTACCTACTGAAACCTCTAAAAACCCAAGTCACTTGATCTGTTAAACGATCAGTAATTAAAGACCGGCTATGATGGAAAAAAAAAGCATGAATATCCATATATAATTATGACTGATCGATAAAAATAATTATTAACAATTATATTAATACTCGTTTCGCATGAGTATAGACCTTAAAAGGTGTAAAATGCAAAAAAAAAAAAAAATGTTGAATTCTCGAAGAGGAGGCTGGAGTGAAAGAGATGTCGTATAGTCGTCCCTCATACACATTCTACACGGTGGGAATAAAATTGGCCCCGCGGCAGATCGCACGCCACACACACACACACACACATATGCATGGCTAGAGATTTGCTGGAACACGAGACGATAATACAGTGTGTGATGACACAAACACATAGACACACATCGAAGCCACGAACATGCAATGGTAAAAGGCACTCCCCGTAGTACGCGACGAATAGAGTGAGAAAGAGGGAGGGAGGAGGGATAGAGACAAGATGAGCCTCTCTAACCTCTCTTCGCGTCTTCGAAGTGAAAGGCGGGCTGGAATACACTGCTATTATAGAGCCCATGTCTCGGGCGCAAGCTAGTTTATGCCCCGCTTCTATTTATCCATATATATATATATACATAACGTAAACACAAGCGTAGAGCGCAAATTCGTACGTACACACAATCGAGCGTGCGCGAGCACAAAACTTATCTCGGTATCTTGCGCGCGCGCGCCGAGACTACGTAGGCTCTCTCTAGCGGTTGTGTTTTGTACGACACTGCAAGGTCCCCGCGCCCACGGGGTCACAGGTCAGCTCACCCACTCCCTCCTTCGCGCTATCTCTCTCGTCCCCCTTCCCTCCCACCTCTCCCGTCACCGTAAGCGCGCGCACACCTATGAGCTCCAGGAGGGTTATAATGCGCACACTCAGGCGTCAGGCACCCGTGTATGTGCAGTCGAGAGAGAATGAATAGTCAAAGCAGACCTCCTTGCGCGCTGCTGCTGCTGCTGCTGCTGCTGGGGCCACATTTGCGGGCGCCTTCGAAGGATCGAAACCTCGGCGTTTCTCGCAGTTGGAGGAGGGGGAGGGGAGGTCTCGCAGACCTCGGTCGCAACAGGATCCCGGTTCTCGCGTGTGCGGCCCATACTATGTGATCGGACGACCTGCAACTATGTCTATGTATATTGACGACGACTCCCTCCTCCTCCTCCTCCTCCTCCTTCGCCGCCGTAATATCCATGTACATACAATGTAACCGTAAATAATATAATGAGCATATGGATTCGTGTCTGTATCTCACGGGAATTAACTCTGGTATTGCGAATGAAATAGTTGACCATTATCGGTGGATACATGTGTACGCTATTTGCGCCGATAATCTCACATTCCAACCGATATCGATGCTTATATTCCTTCAGCCTTCGAACACTTTTTCTTTCTTCTTATCATTTTCATTTTCTTCCGAGACCCATATGTCAATGTTTCTTCGAGACTGATCAGAATCTATTCAAGTCACCTTCGACCCTTTCGTAAGGGTCAAGGCGACCATTTTGGATAACAGATTTTTTTTTTTTTTCAATTTATCGCAAAAACGGTTGTCTTTAGAAAATATTTAGATAATAACGTGGAATTTGAATGGGATAGGCTCGATAGTCTTCTCTTTTATACGACTTAAATTTGTTTTTCAAAAAAAAGAAGCTGAACCTTTCTTAACGTGTGAACATCTCATTTATCTTTTTTTTTCAAATCAAAATATGCGATCAATAAAAACTAACACTGACAATGCTTATTTTAATTTGTCGTAGAGAATTACTTTACCTATAATTTTTTTTTTTTTTTAATTAGAAACTTGAATTTTCCCATTAAAAACAAATCGAAAATTTTGCAAAAATAGAAAGAAAAAAAAAAATTAGTTATCACGAAATACCTCGTAAATGTCGGATTGAAAATAGTAATTTGCATAAAAGTACGAGCCCCAGCTGTGTAAGTATAAGTTGTCTCTGCAAGGTACTGGCGCTTTAATCAGGATGGTACGTTGGACCGTTTGTCAGAGTCATATCGTGCATTACAAGTACACGGGGGCAGGGGGAGGATGGCACTCTTTCTCTCTTTCTTTCTTCCAAGATATATAGACGCCAACCTATTCGCTTCGCGAGTACACAGAGCTCTCGCGGGATGAGCTGCTTCGACGAAAGGTCGTGTCGCATGTACCCCACCATCATATATATGCCGGCGGCACCGAGAGCAGCACAAGGTGCGCTATACATACGGATGATCCTGCTTGGGCCGTGTTATCCTCGCGATCGAGTGAAGCATCGCTTACATACCATCCAAGTCTGTTTGAAGTTGGCACACATCAGTTCTCGCGAGCGTATAAAAAAAAAAAAAAATCATAAAAATCATAAAAATAAATTTACAATTTGCACCCGACCGAGCTCCAACGTAAACACGCAATTCTTTTTTTTTTGTCATCAATGATGATTATACGCCTCTCGTTAACGGCTTTTACTTAATTTCCTGTTTTCCCGTTAGACGATCGATGTTGTAATGCGCTTGGGAACCTAATGTTGGATCTTATTAAACTTCACTTGCTTCCTTATAAAGGAAATGCTTCCAAATGCTTTTTGATTTTGGTACGCGGTTTGGTTTCTTATTGAGAAAGTGATTTTTCTAAATTTCTTAGGTTTGCTCTGATTTATTATACTTATTAAGGAAATGTTTCCAATACTTGTTGGGCTTGGTCACATTTGCTTCTTATAAAGTGACTGCTTCCAATATTTATTGATTTTCATTGGGTTTGATTTGGTTTGTTTCTTATAAAGAAAATGCTTCCAATATTTATTGGATTTAGTTTTATTTGCTTCTTATTAAAGAAGAGCTTCCAATGTTTGTCGTCGTTAATATCCGGCCGAAAAAAATGTTAAGGTAACATGGCAAGTGTGCCGTGCCACCTTTGAACCAACGTACCACGTTTTCTCATCCACATTCCGAATAGTTTATAAATCTCCATCCCAGGCTGGCGTCATCATTCTTGGCTGAATATAAGTATACAACACATGTATGCATTTATACGATGACTCTCGCTATATGGCGAACAAAACTCTTATTGGAGAAAGTTCTGCCAGTGTGTATATGTATAATAATCGTGATGCTATTTATGCATTCGTCCTATCTTGAAGAGCCCATTTCTTCAGCGTATGAAAATTTCGTCCCGGAAATTCCAGGTTAATTGTTTCGATGAAGGCTCTCTCCCCGATCAGTCGCACTTTGACGAATTCGCTTCGAGCCTCGTTCCTTTGTTATGGGGTTGATACTGGCTCTGATTTTAGTGTATGGAAGACGAATTTGTCATGTAGCCTTACCCGCACCCGTAGAGGACAAATAGCAACAGAAGACGAAGGGAGGGGGGGAGGGGAGAAGTTATGGAGAGTTGAAAAGAGCCGGCCGGCCGGCAAGATCGTCCTCCCACTCTTCGTAAGAGGCCAGCAAACTCCCGGCGCATAGAGAGGCGGCCCACGGGGCATCATCTCGTGTCTGCGGGTACAACAAACCTCTTGGCTAGCTTTCCCTTTCACACGCGCCGGGGCGCTAAATCGCCGCTCGGTTATCCAAACCATCGTCTCGATGTATTGAAAATTATTCCTTGTTTGTATTATCCTCTTGTGGGAATTTTCGTGCTCTCCCTTATGAGCGTTTCTTTGTTCGAATGATCGTAGCGCCATTTAATTGTCAATAAAATTTGTTTAATTCAATTGTGAATTTTTAGAACTTCTGAAACAATTAGATGTCCAATCAAAATAAGTCTCTAGACTGTCTTGGCCAGCCCAATTTGTTAAATGTTTCTCTCTTTTTTTTTATTATTTATATATTTATCGTTTCTGTGGTCGTCCTCGTGCGAATGAGCTCCAGTCTCTTCCCGAACCTTGGAAGTGTCCGTCTCTTTCTCTCTCGCGTCCATAATTAAGAAGATTCACTCTCGTCCTGATTTTTGGCGGTCGTCTCGCTCGTCTCGTTTTCCGGTCCCCTGCGTCGCGATGTTTTACATACACGTGTCCGAATACCCACGTATATATAATAGCGACCTGTTTCGATATATTCTCCTCTCGCGGTGTGTGTCGCTCGGGACTTTCTCTCTCACGCCCGAGAGGCGCTGCTGCTTGTGCTGTACAACGCGGGCATATAATCCTCCCGCTCGTTTCTTCTGGTTTTCTGTGTATTATCCTATATCTTTTCCCAAAGGCCTTTCATCGTTGACCATTCCACTGATTAAGTGAGATTGAATGGATAATAATGAGGAAGAAGAAGAAGACGACGACGATGAAAAAAAAATCGAGTCGAACTTGAACGCATTGTAACTCGATTAATATAAGTCTGGGAGAAAAATGTTTTATATAAAAGTTGTCGGGGATACGACATTCTACAATAATGCTTATAATGACTTTTATCATAGGAGCAACCGTTCTAGCGCTATCAGCTCCTTTCCCCGAGATAGCACAAGTCCAGCTCCCACCAGGACTCTCTCCCTCTGTTTCTTTTGCTGTCGCACACATGTCTCGTGTACAATATTATACTTCTCCCCCCTCACCCTCTTCACCATCTCCTCCAAGTATCTACCCACGTAATATATATATACACACACACACACACATATACACGTGTCCAAGCCGCTTTTCTCGCCGAAACTTTCCTTCTCGCGGGGTCTCTTTGGCTGCTGCATATATGCGCGCACGTTATATACACAAGGGAAGAGGTTACGCAACCTGTTGCCGCTCTTGGATGGCCCGTCGTCACATTCACATAGTATCCCCAAAAAGTAAAAAAAAAAAAAAGAAACGTTTCACTCGATACTTTTGTGTTCATATATTTTCTTTTTCGTAATTTCGGAATCACTCGAAAAGCACTTTTTTCTTCTTCTCAATCAAGAATTAAATATGGTGGCGATGATGAATTGGTCTAGTGTTTTATACGTTTACAACATTCATTATATTTACATGTTGATAGTATAGAGAGGTCCGTGCGGTGTAGTGGAGATCAAGGGCACCTTGATCGTTAACGTCTCGGGTATGTGTGTACAGGGAGAATGAAAAAAAAAAAAAAAAGTAAGAGACGAAACACACTATCGGCCTCTGGATCACCTCGAAGCGCTACGCGCGTGCGACACAAGAGACTATGCCACAAAACTGGTATATATCATTGTGCCTACTATTATTATTTTTTTTTTTGCCTCAGATGCAACGAGCGACACACGCTCTCACGTGCGCCACTTTCTAAAGGAATTCGTTTCCGAAAGACCTTCGAAAAAGTCTGGGTAGTCCGAGAAACGGGATAATATAAATGAATATACGAATAAGTTAATGGCTGAAATTTTGTATACACTTAGGTCTTGATGAGCCAATACATCTCTCGAAATATTGGTGCACAATTCGATTGAGTGAAGGTCGAAAAAAAGGGTTGCAATGCTTTATTTTATTTATTACGCCGAAGGCATGAACCTTTTTTTGGAAAATTGTGAAAAAAAAAATTTTTTTTTTACAAAAATACATCGATCTACGTCGTCAAAAAAAAATTTTTTTTTTTCCATTAAAAAAAAGTATATATTTTCGACGTAATAAGCATAATAAAACATTGCAATTATTTTTCAACCCCAACTCCATCAAGTTTAGCCATAATATTTCGAGAAATGTCTTGACTCATCTTAGGACATCAAGACTTAGGTTTATGCAAATTTTTAGCCATCTACTCCACATGCCACTGCCCCGTTTCTTGGTCTAAGCAGGAGGAGGAGTTTTCGACGATCTTTCTCGATGTTTATCACAATCATCCCGTTGTCGTTTGCACACACACACACACAGACACACCCATATACAAATAATAAAAATATACGAAAATTCCAAAAAGATTAATATAATTTTTTTTTCGGAATTTCAAGAAAGGAAACAAAATCTCATCCGTATAATCCGATAGATTTACGGATA
>JABMBV010006517.1:0-10414 GCA_018906735.1 Mesochorus sp. PSUC_FEM 10030011 | reverse complement strand
AAAATTAGAGTAAATTTTATATAAAAAAAAAATAATAATTTACTTTCGATATGCAATATCGATGATTTTTTATCGTAAATAATATGTGAGTCAAAAAAATTTTGAAAAATTATAAGGAAATGTCGAATTATTAGAAAAAAGTGTGTCCAATGACGTTTAATGTTTTTTTTAAATCGCTAATCATGTAAAATGATTTGCAATTATTTTTTATTTTAATAGAAATAGAGTAAATTTTATCTAGAAAAAAAGAACAATTTATTTTCGATAAGCAATATCAATGATTTTTTTAATTGTAAACAATATTAGGCTGAAAAAAAATTTGGAAAAATTATAATATGATGCCAAGTTGTTAAAAAAAAGTGTTCAATGACGTTTGATGTTTTTTTTTTAAATTAATAATCGTGTGAAATGGTTCACAATGATTTTTTATTTTAATTATAAAATTCGAGTAAATTTTTATTTTTAATAAATTAATTTTTGATAAGTATAACGTTGATGATTTTGATCGTAAATAAATACAAATAGTATGGAGGACAGCAACCCAATATACGTTGGGAATCGTTTTCCTGTACGTTAAACCTGATATACGTCGGTTCAGTGTCAATCGTCACAGAACACGCGAAGGATATAGAGAGAAACGTCGAGCCTGCCTTTCATCCCACGGTCCCCGCGCGGAGCCCGACTAATTAAATCGAACAATTATTTATAGTTAACCCGATGTTTCGCGCTACGTATCCGAGCTTCAGGTTAATTAAGTGATTCAATTAAACGAGATACAAGATCGATGGTGTTTCGTCAATTTCTGGTGTCTAGCACTGCACACGAAAATAATTGTTTAAAAAAAAACAAACAAACAAACAAACAAACGAAAAATAATTTTTCAAAAATAACGCAAGACGAAAATTCGTATCGTGCGAGTGGAAAATCTTCAACGAATTTTTCTACTTTCTCCACTCAATTTTTTTTATCAAAATAATTATGTATTAAAAAAAAAAAAAATTATTTTTCGCTTCGTTGAGCACGTGGTTTTAACGATAAACATCGTGTTTAGCTGCCTACAAATTTTCCATTATCGCATATACTCGCCACAATATAAATTATTCTTTTATTCGATATTCAATGTACAGAGTTCTCCTCCCCTCCCCTTCACTCCTCCCCTCCCTTCCTCCTCCCCTCTCCTTCCTCCTCCCCTCCCTCCCTCTCTCGCTTCTGCTTCGTACTTGCGGCCCAACTCGCATTTTGTTTGGGCAATGTGGAACATATTTCGTGTTTGAACACGCTTTGCATGTTTGTGTACGTTTTTCTATGTGTTTGTGTGTTTGTATGTGTGGCACAGAGGTGCTCTCCCGTGGTAAATGAAATATTGAACGAGCAGCCAGTGGTTTAGTACTTTGTGCTAATAATTGTTCATTGTAGTGAACAAGACTCGCGCATAATATATTACATGGATATTTTCAGGGCAAATACAACGTACATTTTATAATCGAACGTTTTTATATATCAAGCTCGTCATGGACAGACATGATAATGTTAATCCCTTTGTACATTTTCTCTCTCTCTCTCTCTCTCTCACTCTTTATTTCTTTTTCTATATATGTATCGATATATATATATATTTTTGAGTTTTTGGTCGATTGTGCTTTTAACTATAATCGAGACATGATTCATTCAACAAAATCGACGCTCGCGTGTTTGTAGAACGAAATATTTGTAACGGGAGAAGCTTAACGAGCTTGTAATGAGCTTAAAAGTTCGTTTATTATCGCGCGGCTTTGCATTATGCGATGATCCCATAATAGCTAATACATTCCGATATAACTGTATATTCTCGTATTTTTTAATTTGGAAAAGATTTTTTTTTTTAGTAATACGATTTATGTGAGGATTCCACAGGAATTTTCTAAAAAGTAATTTTCAACTGGTTTTTGTTAGTGAAAAACCTGGTGAATTTCAAACTCCCTCCACGAATTATCGTTTTTTTTTTTATTATTAATTACGAAAGTTTATGGTTTACGAGTGTTGTTAGTCCGAGTCTCCACAATTTCAAATATTTTAAATTCTTGAATTCGATACACATCGTATGGCTTAAAAATGTAGTCCATCTCGGCTTAAAATGTAACCAGATTCAAATTTAATTTTTAAAATCTCAAAAAGTGTTCGAATACATAGAAAATCTTTGTAATTTTTAGTTTCAATTAATTAATACATTAATTTAAAAAAAAACCACAAATTATCCACGAAATCATAAAATCAAATTAAATTAAGAAAACAAATTTTTAAAAATAATTTTCATGTTACGTTCTTTTTTTATTTTGTGACATTAAAAAAATATCAAATATTGGGGACGTAACGCAAGCAAAATTATTTTATCAGTCGTTTTTTTCGAAAAGCATAAAAAATGATTTTCCTTTATTTATCTTTTAGAAAATGATATTACAAACGGACGAGTATTTTTTTTTTTTTAGAATCAAGCTATGTATCGTTGTTCTTGTAACAGCGATCTAACCTCGATTGTCATGACCGGAGGGTTCGTATTTTTTTTATATATTCCCCAACAATCCAAGTGCACTTAAACAAATGAAAAGGAAAAGAAGAAAAAAAAAGAAAGAATGCATTATAGTCGTGAAAGTTTTTAGTGAAATTTCCTTGCAACGCAATCATATAAATATAACAATTCTCTGTGTTTCTCTCTCCGCCATACTTTCCGAATCTCATTCTGAGAGTTGCCTGCCAGGTGAAAATTCATACCGAACACGGGACAGAAAGTTTGCCTCGAATAATTAATTACTTTTTGAGCTTTCCTAGAGCCACATTTTTTTTTTTTTTAATTATTTTTAAACCTCGCGGTTAATTGCGACTCGAGTTTCTCCTTTTTTTTTTCTCGGTGCACCGATCAAATTAGTTCCCACAATATTTATCAGTTTTAAAAGTTGAGCTTAATTAGCAGCGATGAATATACATGGGGTAAAAATGATTTATCTAACGCACCGTCCCCGCGAGTTTTTCACCTTCTCAATTTAACAAAAGACTCCTCTCAGTTTACACAAGAAAAATGAATGAATATCCCTTTTTTTTTTTTTTTCTTCGTCACGAGGTGGCTCTAAGATAACAAAGCTCTTCAAGACCCCTTTTGATCCTTCGCCCGGTCATTTTAACACTCCTATATATATTTATATTCCTAAGTATACAATGAACATCGTAGCACATCCGCTACCTCTCACGCGGTTCGCAATGAAAGTATCCTCAAAATATAAATCTATGGGGCATTTCGTCTCAACTCAACCACTTTGATCCTTCCAATTCTGGCTTACATTTTTTTTCTTCATTTTTTAATATTCTAATAAATAATTAATTGATATATATTTTTTTTCTCAAATTCTTTAATTTCATCAGAATATTTTTGGAAAAATAATCAATTAAGTATTTATGCTAGAATATTAGAATAAGAGGAACTTTCTAAATTAAAAAAAGGGCTCGAGTTCGAGAATGGTCGACTTGGCATGGAATGTCTCATGTTTATATACATAGAGACGAAGCTTTTCGTGGGTAGCCAACGATCCATACGCTCCAGAGTCCACTCGAGCACAATGGGCCGGCTGACGACCCACGGATTTTTCCACTAGCCAACACTTCTTTCCGACAAGAAGAGTTCTCTTCGCCCCCATTATCTCGTTGATTACCTTCCGCTGTCTTTTTCAGTGGTTCGTCCTCACTTTTCTTTCTCTCTCTCTCTCTTTATCCTCGTGCTTTATTTGCCAAGTATATATATAAGAAATGTGTCGACCACGTTCCTCAGAGCTTTCATTCAAACGCTATTTTTATACGTAAAATCATGAGAGTTACGCCCTTCTATTTCTCGTCGATATCAAGAGACCAGCCAGTACCTCGACGCCAAGTTACTCGAGAGAAAATGCAACGTGAAATGTCTCGATATTTCGCTAGCCCAAAAACCCTTTAATTCCAAATTCGACAGAATTTAAAAATCAAACTCGCCCCAACCCCCAATTCCATAGAAAATTTGAAATCTTTTTTTTTTTAATTGTATGTATATTTAAAAATTGTTTTTAACACATTTTTTTTTAAACACATTAAGGGCAGACGAATGAGTTTTGAGGATACGAAAAATCGTGTATTTCATTAACAATTTTCACGTACCCTTGTTCCGAAATAATTCTCGAAAAAAAATCGTCGTAATTATTTTCGTTTTACAGCACATATAGAATTTTTATTTCTCCAAGAAACATATAATAATGAGAAATATAACGATGATAAGACAGCATTCCAGCAAAAATAGCTGAAAGGGTTTAACCGCTGAGCGTCCAGCTCGGGCAGAAAATATATTTACATTTTAGCAAGACTGGCACGTAAAGTGGAAGCTCTATATATATATATATATATATCATCCCGTAAAACGTATATTTCGTGTTAAGAAACGTAAATGGAAATGCTAATTAAGGCGCGTATGCTTGCTGAGCCATTTGTGAAGGAAGAGAAATGTAGGAAAAGTGAGAGAAAGAGAGAAGAACGTAGAAAGAATGAGATAAAGAGAAAGAGAAAGAGAGACGAGAAATAAAGAGAGAAAGAGGAAGAGAGTTCCTTTGTACACACACACACACACACACACGTGTAAGTTTCTCGACGATTCAACATCTAGAAGGCATAAGAGAGTCAGAGGTTATACTTTTGACTCGGAATGTCGAGGGTGGATGGTTGGAGGGAAAGGGAAAGGAGGGGGGGTGTAGGAAAATGTATGCCGTGTCTATATAACTTGCGGTAAGCTCTCAGATTGAATGATAAAAGCGTCAAGGTTTGTAACTTCAAGTTATGTGTACATATATATATATATATAGACGAGTTTACCTGCTATATATTACGCAGGCTCTAAAATTCTCCGACCATTTTCCAGCAGCATTTACTTCCAAAGATCTTGGAGCAGTCGTTACGAAACTATTACAAAACGAGAAATAATATGTTGACTTATCCTCCAGTTTGGGATTGAACTTTGAAAATTCATCCTCGGTACATGCAATTGAGAAGATATTCGCCTGCTCGGTTTGTTTGAAACGAACGCAGTCCCCCCCCTCCGAGTCGTTTTGTTTGACTTGGCCCAGCACTTCCTATAAGCCGAATTCCACTTATCTAACCCTCAGTACGATTCATCCTACGACGATTGTTCTCTTAATTGGACGACCCTAATTTAATCTGTGAAGATGCACCCGATCTCGAGTCATTTCAACAGGTAAATCCCGATTTTTCTTGAATTATTCTATAAAAAGTCTGGTTTTTTTCAGTACTTTTTTTTTCAACAAACCTTGAATTTATTCGAGGGTTGGTAAATTCTTTTCTGTTCCGCGATGTTAAAAAATTTGCTCTTGGCTGGTGTTTAATCTTGTTTAACCGCGGTAAAATTACTGGAATAACCATAATAGAACAAGCCGCGCGCAGTTATATACGAGAATATGGATTTGTGTATACTTATGAAAGGGACAATTACATCGTGAATTAAACTTAACGCGCTGTAACGTTAAACGAGCCGAATTGTTGGCCAGTTTAATGCGTTTGTATATTTTATATGTTTATATATGCCCGCATGTTTATGTGTGTATTTATGTATTAAATATATATATATAAACGCACGACATATTCGGAGCATAACGTGTTGGCAGTACGATATAACGTATGGGAGACTGGCGCGGATGGCTTCGAGTGGATTCGTGAGTATTATATGGCCCATATGTTTGTATATACATAAATTGTATATATCGTAGGTAAGTACGTGACCTGCCTCCTCTCACTCCCAACGCATTGTTCGCACAGCCTCCAATCCCTCCCTCTCTTTCTCTCTCTGCCCCCTTTATCCTCTTTATCTCTCTTTTTTTCTCTGCTCTCGTTATACTTTACAGCAGCTTTAATGTTATGCGCATATAAAGTATTGGATTATGCCGCTTTCGAGAATAACAAGCTATCGATGGGTGCCTCCCTCCCCTCCCACCTATTTATATATGTCGACTAACAGATTATATAGCTTGAGCGAGGCAGAAAAAAAAATTCATCAAAAAAGTTTGGTGACACCTATACGCAATTCACGCGAAATTTCGAAGATGCGCGAGTGTGTACACTAGATCGATACTTGCTCCATTTTCTTTTTTCAATGAAAAACAAAAAGTTCTCTAATAAATGGGTCATTTGGTCGGGGAGATGCTTATGGACCACATTTATCGTTGCTATGAAATTTCTCATTGGAGAACACCCGATGGCATCTACACATCAAAATTATCCGGACTTGTGGGATTTTTGAAAAATATAGATACGAATCGCGTATATTTGTTTCGGTTGACATTTAAATCTCGGGATTTTCTGGCTATACATACTGCGGGCGTTATTTGTTATATATACATGTTAAATATGTGTGTTTTGGTTCGAATAGATTTTACCGTATGGGACAAGGAGCACGATATAAACGTGTATACGTGAATATATGCGAATAACGATCCTGCTCTCGTATATAACTTTTGGAACGTGTGTACTACAGAAATTCTCGAGAGTCGTACATACAAGCTTCATATATGTCCGTCCACATTTTGTTAGTATTATATATATATATATAGACATTTTTCGAGGACATTGGGCACTGAGTACGAGAACTATCGAGGGGTGAAAGGGGGTGGGGGGTGATGGTAAACCAGAAGAGAGACCGCACGAATATTGCACAGATCGAGACTTAGCGAAGGCTTAAGCTTTCTCCTTCCACTCGACTTATTAGTTGGCTCGATTCAATGCGGACCTCGCCTGCTTTTACCGACAGTTTTCCTTCCACCCCGACGACCAACTTTGGTCATCTGGTGTGCTCGTTTCAAAAAAACAAAAAAGGAGGAGGAGAAGAAAATTACCATTCTCATCCCCATGGATTTTGTGACTCGGAAAAGTAATAACGCACTGAACAATCCTCCCCTCCCCCTTCTCCTCCCGCCAAACGTTGAAAGACGTAAAATTCGAGCTTTTCCGGTTTATTGCACATCTCTTCCGGACAAAAATAGTGCAAACGCATTACGATTTAAGTGATAACAATAGTTTATAGACGCGATATTCGAGATTGCTTTTCTTCTTGATATTTTCTCTGCTCGGATTTCACAGTATCGCGGGATATTTTCTTGCCAGAGAGGAGCAAAAAAAAAAACGATTATTTTATATCTACGATTTGAAAAAAAGGGGGGGGGGGAGGAAGAGACACATTTATTTTTTCGCTGAATCGTGCTCTGTTAGGGAAAATGTGTCTGCGATACGATCGTCGGTTAGTCGAAACGAGAAATCACGAGGAAAAAAAAAAAAAAAAAAAGTATCAGAGCCAGTAGATAGAGTCAGCGAACTGTCAGACGCAGAATTCGCCCAGAATGGCACCCTACGCAGTGATAAATAATAAAACGAGAGATAGTTTGCCGCACGAGCTCTACTGTTTCATTGTGGACGCGCTCCAACTCGCGTGGCTAACATTGTAAGTTGTTGAACCGCGAATGGACAAATCGCGCATAGTGTCGTTGTGGAAGTGACGTGGAACACCGCAACAGAACACCAACAAAAGGGTGGAAAGAGGGAGAGAGAGAGAGAGAGAGGGGGAGAGATAAAGAGAGATAAAGAGAGAATTAGTGGCGCGTTTTTACCAAACGTTTCGCTAACTCTCTTCACACCACTACAAACTTTGAGTTTACAGCATCATTGACACGATGCTTCCCTTAATTAATCGTGATTAAAAAGCATCTCCCTTTGGCAAATTCCTCAACAGGAAAAAAAAAAAACGACTTTGCATTGAATCCGACCAAAGCTCGTTACTGCGCGAAAGTATTCACTGGCAATTTCCTGGAGTTTTAATTATCGAAGCACGGCGACGAAATAATTAAAAAATATTTTCTAAACTGTGAGCTGGCAGCCGCTAATTATACAAGCATAATTTTTCCCACTCTAAAAAAAAAACACACGTTTTTTGCAAAGTTGTCTCGAGTTTAAGCCAATTCATTAAAGAATAACGAATTCAATAAAGAATAACGAAGTTCAACTTAATTATATGAATTAGACGAAAATGTTTCTCGAAGCTTTCCTCGGATGGAACAATGCGATAAAACTTAATGAAGTTATTAAGCTTACAGCAGCAGAAGAGCATAGATGTGTATACACGAGAGCGCTTATACAGTGCATCATTTCGTGATAAATTGTCGTTCGGCAGCTCTCAGAGGAATGGCGGGATGTTAAATTACAGGGTTAAGGGGGCTTCGTTCGTGTACCTTACGTCCCTTCATATTTCTTATATACTATATATATATTTTACATCCAATTACAAAAGAATTTAATTAACGAATGTAACTAGTTTTCGACTCAATGGCACCGTGACTGCACGAACTGTATACCTGGAGGAAATGTTCTCCCATTGTTTAATTGAGCATCAACATTCCGTATGGCTTGTAAAATTATTTGGTTTACTCATTTATGAATGAGCTTTGAATTTCATTCACTTTGAACTCGGTTTAACCTAAACATCTCATCATCATCTTGTAAAACTCATTTTCTCTCTCTCTCTCTCTCTTCAAGAACAATAATAATAATAAATAAATAAATCAATATTTAAAAGCATAAAATATATTAATGGCAAGTAAAATTTTAATGACCTCTAAGTTATATTTCAATTAGTTGATAATAATAATAAATAATTAATAAGATAACAACAAAAAGGAATTTACTTTTAAATTCTTCTTTTTTTGTTAATGATTATTTTTTGCAAATAATAATAACAACAATAGCATTATCTTTAATATCAATTATTATCAATCAATCAATCAATCTCTCTTATCATTAGAATAATTATTTTTTGCGAATGTGCATTGCCAAAGCTAAATTTGTTATTCCAAGTTTGCAAAAATTGCTTATAGTTTTATCACATCAAAAAATAAATAATCAATCAATTCCTACAAGTACGTATTATTCGCTCTGATCATAATTTTTGAAAGCCTCAAAATTCTCACGATAACATTTTGAAAAAGAAAAGTGTTTGAATATGGCTTGAAGTCAAGGTTGCTTCGAGCACGGATAGTCAAATTGTTCATTGGTTCATAATAGGAGGAGGAAGACGAAGGAGAATCACGTAAATTCCAAGGAAAATTCGAGGGGAAAGCCCCGTCTATTCATTACTAATTAGACCTGTTGAATCGCCAAAAGCTTGGGGCGGCTTAACACGAGAATGAAAACGTCGTTGGAAGCCCAAGCCAAATTACGTTATCATACATCTTGCTGTGTGTTAAATAAAGGCAAGTGGGAGGAGGAGGAGGAGGAGGGGGGGGAGGGAAGGGATGCTCAAGCTGTGACAGTCTTGTGGAAAACCGAGTGGGAAAACGGTTGAGAGGCTCCCGGAGCTTTTTAGCGTACGAGAAAAGCTTTTTGTTTCAGGTGAAATCAGTGCGGATATAATTGCGATAACGTACCGAGATAGGTGCTGTTGGTTATAACCCAGAAAAGCTTGAGCGGATCAACCATTAAAGCACATTCATCACTTTTATTCCGGTCAGTTTTACGAGATAGTTATCTTTTATTTAGGCTTTAATTATTATTGAAAAAGAATTTAATTATCATTGATCGATTTCCTCCAAGAAAACGATCCCTTTAAACTATTATTCCCGTAAAATTCGCGTTTTTTTTTTTTAACGTCTATTACATATATTGTCACAGTTGCACTTCCAAGCTCGAGACCCCAAAAGCTCAACGACACTTTGTCATCTCATTGATGCTCATACTCAAAAATCTTCCTCAAGATTCAACGAAGCTTCAAGAGTCCGCGTGAAAAGCTTTCGTAAACGTTTTTTTATTGTGACAATTCTTGTTTTTTTTTTCCTTTTTTTTTCCTCGACTTTGTATTTTTACGTTTTGAAATCGCGTTCGTTCGCGCGCTCGAAGATGAGAGTCGGAGCCCGGCCGTGTGCTCTCTGGCTCTTTTCACTGTAGGATTCTTGCGCCATATAGATGCTTGTGGTGGTCCACTGTGCAGCGGGTGGGGGGAGGGTAGGGATGCTGGGCTCAGGCGCCGGCGTCGGTGGCAGGCGTCAGCCGGAATCTACGCGGTATAAGTACCTCGGGAGGTATGAGGGACGAAGAGAGAGAGAGAGAGAGTGAGGGGGGGAGGGGGAGGGGGAGGTTTTTGCGGAAAATCGGACGGCGAGGGGTTGCACCCCCCAGGCTGTAGTAACGGAGATCAGAGGGAGAGAGAGAGGGCTCAGATTTGCGCAGCCGCGCCAAATCAGTCGGGGCGCACAATCCACCCTCAGTCAATATACTGTGTCACCACGCTCTCGCGTCCAGAAAGAGAGAGAGAGAGAGATAAAAGGGGGGGCAGAGCTTCAGCAGAGCTTGGCACATATAAATTTATATGTATATA
>JABMBV010006506.1:0-10414 GCA_018906735.1 Mesochorus sp. PSUC_FEM 10030011 | reverse complement strand
ATAAAAAAAATTATAAATTTTAATAAATAACCACCTGTTGGGAGCTTGTTATTTCAAATACTTTAAACTAATTGATCCTATCCTATGAAGAATGTTTGATAATATTCACGAGACCTGGATGATATTAGGCCTATCAGCAGTGCCCAATGCGCTTTGTGGCCTCGTTTCAAGCAGGGCGCATGATTGAAATCCGAATCATAGGGAATGAGTACCATAGCGCCGTGGGCTAGAGCGTGAGTCAAGGTGTCAGGACATGTTTGTAAATCGATGAGAATATCGGGTCTATGATCTGGCAAATATTCGGCAGCCAATGTGCCCATGAAATCGACACTGTAGACTTCTCCGTGCTGCGTGAAACCGCGTACTCTGGCCTCCGCGAGAAGTTGGCCGACGGACACTGGTTTGGTGTACTCTTGGGAGGCCATGGCAAGGGCGACCAGACCGCATCTGCGAATATAAAACATGTATGTGTGAAATTGACCTTGAAAAATGAGGGTTACAAAAATATGTATTATAGTGTTTCAGGTAAAGTTTTCTCAAAACGATCGGAATTATTTATTGTCTCAACTCACTGTGGTCCATCCTGAAGTATCGGCTCGACTTGGCAGAAATATGTTACTTCGGCGTCCTTCAGCTCGTTTCTGGATATCAATTTTTCTATCTCGGCTTCAGCCGAGGTCAGACTTATTTTAGCCCAAGGCGGCAATGAGTTGGGATCCTGCGTCTTGTCGCAGCTGGGCGTCTCAGGTGGACACGTCGAGGTGGGAGGAGCAGGCATTTTTGAAAAATTCGTTTTTGATATAAAGTTTTCGAGTATCTCGTCGTCGATGGGACTCGTTGAAATCCTGCCGACAGAACAATGTTTCGATGTTACTTTTTTTTTACACATTTTTTCGATCATTGTACATGTGCTCGAAAGAAATTTGTACAGAAAAAGAACATTCATTCATTCGGATAACGAATCCGAGCTCAACGAGCCGAGTTCGATTGAATATTTTTCCCTTTTAACCCGATTATCGTAGCTCAATACCAAAATTTTATTTCTCCAATGATGTCATGATGGAAGAAAAAGTGTGATTTCAAAATTTTCCAGAAGATAATAATGACGTGTATGTTCCGTCAACGGAAGTTCGATCTACACTTCTACAATTGTCGGAAGTCTTCACTGCTGATTAATTAAATCAATTTAATATCATTTTCATAGACGAATGATATTAAAAAAAAAATGTATCTATATATGTGTATATCTTTTGTGACGTTTTTTTTTTTCTTATTTGACGTTTGTACACACGTCTTGGATCAATCGTCGCCGCCGCTGCTGCTGCTGCTGCCGCACCGTCGTGACTCACTACAACCGTCTATCAACATTATGTAATTTTCATCGATTCTTCGACACAAAATTTTTCAACAATCGTTATTTTTATAAACAATGTTTATTTTTCGTGCTTGACAAGCCTCTGAACGAACAAACTCCCATCCCGTGCATAATTTTTATTCAACTTTTGTTTCGTCTCTACTACTATATTTCGTTATAAAATATTCGAGGTGGCTCGAGGCCAGCAAAGTGGCTATAGCACTGACAGACACACGGCACACACGTTTTCCGTCTGCTAACAAATGAGAGTGGGGAAGTGCAACTGCGCGCGCCTTCTAAACGGGTGCGGTTCATCCCCACCACACATCTAACATCTATTTCAAATTTTATTTCAAATCTACCATAGATTTTATCATTTTTCTTGAAAATTCAATTATAGCTGAATATACAAGCGATTAGTTACAATATACTACGTTAATATTTTAAAAAAAATATATAATCGTATCGTAGACAACGCGATCGAAATAAAATTTTATTGGTCATTTGCATATTGTTGAAACACGATTCAATGTAAATTGTTTTACGATGTATTTGTTTAGAATATCTATATATATATATATGTATCAGTTTATTTGCTACGATGTAAAAAAAAAGTGGAAATAAAAAAGAAACTTGTGAAATGGTTATAGGCGCGGAGCAACGAGGCATTATACCACTTCGTTAAATTAGCAATTCAATTATTCGTAAAGAGTGTAAATACTCGTTCTCCTATTATACTTTTGTTCTCCTGTAATGTCGTATCGAACAATGATAGTCAGTAGACTTTTCAAATTTCTCTTTAAACGTACAATTGTATCAAGAAAATTGCATCTTTTCATTGTAATTATTGTGTTTTTATAGTTTTACAAAAAAATAAAAAAATCAATTAAATAAGATTATAATAGATATGTATATATACATATGTGCGGAAAGAAAATCATTGGTAGCGGAAAAAAAGCGGCAATAAGAGTTATAAATTCAAGGTAAGAAACTCTCGACCCGAGCCAATTATCGGTTTTTTTAAATTGTGCAATAATTGGCACATTAGTAATTAAATGTAACAGGTATCTCGTAGCTAGGAAGAAACCAAAAGACGTGCAAAAAAAATGCTATATGTGCGTGTGGTGATTTCATAAAACCTGTAGTCATCACCGGCAAATTTTCAGTCGATCGGTGAATTTTCGCGACGGTATATAGACTCGGATAATTTTTTTCTTTTACCCTGTCGCGTGAATACAAACAAGAAAAAACAAAACAGAACAAAAAATATATATATAACGTTCGTGCAGCGTTCGAAAAAAATAGTCAGTCACAAATTGACTTTTGAATTATACGCACATTCGAGCGATCAGTGTGTTGGTGAACGATGAATATTCGAATTGATGAATCTATCAGGCGGGCAGACTGCTGAAATTCACAATAAACGCGGACCGGTTGTTTGCGATATCGTTTTTTTTTTTTCGTGTAAGAATAAAGGTAGAAAATGGCTGACGATAATACGACGCTAAAAAGTATCAAAGATTCCCGGGACGAGTATCTCGCCCGTTGGGAAATAACGATTCTCGCTGCGATATTCATCCTGACACTGTTTGGCAACAGTCTCGTTCTTCTGTCGTTGTATCTTCGACGTTATCGGGGAAGACGGAGAAAACTCACGAGAATGTATTTCTTCGTTATGAATTTGTCGATAGCCGATCTTCTGAACGCTCTCCTCAACGTTTTGCCTCAGCTGGCCTGGGACGTGAGTTTCAGGTGAGATAAATCTTGAAAGCCCTGGGCCCCGGCGCGGTAGAAAAATGAAGCGGGATAGCAGATTTCAGGGTGGTCCGGTGCTCTGCAAGCTCGTCAAATTTTCCCAGCCTCTTCCCACCTACTTGAGCTCCTATGTTCTCATTGCGACGGCCATCGATCGTTATCGAGCTATTTGTCATCCGATAAGCTATTGCCGAAGCACTTCGAGACGATCGAGAGCGATGGTGTACGTTGCTTGGTGCGTGGCCCTCGTTCTTTGCATACCTCAGGTCTAGTTTCTCTGGTTTAAATATCCCCGAGTATATCGTCGATACTCGATTGTCCATAATCGTACGAAATTCTTTCAGATTTTGGTCTTTTCGTATCAGGAAGTTTCTCCGGGTGTTTGGGACTGCTGGGCCTCATTTGATATTCCTTATGGCGAGAGAGCTTATGTAACCTGGTGAGCGATGAATGAGAGACTGAGTCACTGAAAAAAAAAAACAAAACAAAAAAATTATTTTCTCAAATTGAATCACTTCTGCTAGGTTCAGCCTGACGGTTTTTCTACTTCCTTTGATCGTGCTCGTTTACACCTACACTAGGATATGTCACGGTATTTGGAAAAACGGTGAAATTTCTGGTTTTACGACACGAGAAGGTAGCGAGCGAAATCGAGAGCCATTGATCTCGAGGGCTAAAATAAATACAGTCAGGCAGACGATAACCGTCGTAAGTCTTTACGCAATGACGAGCAGTCCGTTTATCAGTTGCCAATTATGGGCTACGTGGGATCCGAATGCCGCAACGACAGCATTTTTAACCGGTAGTTCCCAAATTTAATATTCGAACCACTATTATTATTATCATTTTTTAATAATTTTTTTAAATTAATAGGTCCGGCATTTGCGATTCTCGCTCTCCTAAGTAGTCTCACGAGCTGTGTCAACCCTTGGATCTATCTTGGTTTTAATCACGAACTCAGAGTAATACTGGCTAATTTTTTCAAGAAAATTTTTCGAGCTAAAACGACTCGTGCAGGCCTCGGTAAATAACAATACTTTTTTCTCCATGATCTTACGATATTATTATTTTTTTTTAAGCTTGAACACTTTCAACGTTAAATATTGCAGAACACGATTTATCATCGACGAGATCCTCCATGAGAACAACGAAATTATTGTCGAACAATCAAGATGGGCAAGAAAGCACCGCGCAAATTCGGATCAAACGTCATCTATAACATTTTTTTTATTAAACATAAAGAATTTTAAAAAAATTCCATTCTGTGTATCAAGAGACGCGGGAGTGTCTCAACGCCAAGTTATTAAGAGAAAAAGTAATATGAAATGTCTCGACTCGCCAGGTACTTTATCATATTTTATACTGGGAAATTTTTTCCGATTCTCGGGTTGAATGACATTTTCGAATGTTTGAAAAAAAATAAAATAAAAAAAAGTTTTCCCCTCCATTAAAAATTGTCTTTACAAACGATACAGTCCATTATAAGTCATACTCGAGTAGAGGTATCTCTTTTTTTTCTTTTTTCTATTATCCCCTCGTTTCTCTCTCTCTCTCTCTCTCTCTTTTTCTCCGGCGCGCGCGGGTGCTCTTATGCTAATAAGCCATTCAGGGATGAGCCATTGAGAAACCGCGCCTTGATCGACTTCTCCGAACAAAAAGAAAAATGTATGAGGAAAAATATGGTTCAATTTATTTTTTATATTTTTCAACGCTCCCGAACGTTGGGCACGATCGAAAAAAAATTCTATGGGACGAGAAGGGTTCTGCGACGATCGATACTCGACCCTGTCGTCGTAGATCATCGAGGTGTACATAAACAGAGAAAGAGAGAAAGAGGGAGAAAGAAGGAAGAAAAAGAAAGAGAAATACAAAGAAACTTTGGGAGGGGGATTGGAACAAACATTGAGACACTTGTCGATCAGTTTGAGAGCCCCTGATCGAACACCTGAATACTTAATAAACGGATAAAATTAACATTAATAACGACAGACTTGTATCGCGATCCGATAACAAAATTCTTCTTCCCCTAGTCGCATCCGACAACCTGAACGGAACATACTCTCTTCCTTCTAGCTCGTAATTATAAAAAAGAAGAAGAAGAAATCGTCTTTCGTGGCAGTCGACGATGAGCCATCGGGCATTTATTTATATTTTTACAAGCGAGAGATGAGACTCGGATTATTTTTTTCCATATTGAACACGAAAAAACTTTGACAATAAATTATTCTTATTTTGGCATGGAGAAAAACGATCGAGAGTGCGATAGAGGAAAATCGGTAAAGAACGGGGAATTAAAAATTGCCCGTCCAGAAGAAAGCACTGTTGAAGGTATCGTTTGTTTCTTCAAGTCGGAAAATGAGAGCGGTTCGCAACAGTCGCCGA
The DNA here is from genome assembly GCA_018906735.1 of Mesochorus sp. PSUC_FEM 10030011. NCBI lineage: Eukaryota > Metazoa > Arthropoda > Insecta > Hymenoptera > Ichneumonidae > Mesochorus > Mesochorus sp. PSUC_FEM 10030011. The sequence continues at coordinate 4,923 of JABMBV010006506.1, read as the reverse complement.
TTCTTCTCGATCTGGATGAAAGCACCAAGAAACAACGAGCGAGGATAGCGGAAAACATCGAAGAAGCATTAAGGAATAATTCTACGAACCTGGAACATTCTGTAGGACGGCTGAAGGAAAATTTACCAGGATTTCAGGGTGCATTGAGAGATTTCATTGTTATCGGATTACTGTGATGAAATATTTTTGTTCTTACCATCGTTCAATATTTCGTTCGCAGATGACGAGCGACAATCGTTGAGACGAAGATGGCAAGAGAGTATATGTGAGAATAGAGCTCAAACAACGGAAAGCGTCCGGGTGATAAGAGTTCCGGAGCCCCAAGTCGTCGAGCCACACTCCCATCTGGAGATGCTTCATCAGACAAATATCAAACCGATGCAACGTGAGCCCACGCAGACTGAAAAAGGTAAGACATTTTTTGAATTTTCGAGTGAATTAGATGATGCGACAATGAAAGAAAAATTCTTCTCACCGACCTTACAATCGACGCGCGTCATAAAGCTTCTTTTCTTTTCTTTCTTCTTCTCCAGATTATAAAAAATCGGCCTGCGATCGTGAGCGAACAAGGATGCGGGACATGAACCGTGCTTTCGAGCTTCTAAGGTCAAAATTGCCAATTTGCAAGCCTCCAGGAAAGAAGCTCTCGAAGATAGAGTCGCTGAGACATGCGATAACATACATCAGGCATTTGCAGAGCTTGCTGGAACCTCAATATCCTTACGTGTCGAGTATACCCGAGAGAACAAGTTATTACGGTCCAACGACCTCGAGCAATTCTTTCGACGTTCCAGGGCGCTGGGAATCTTTCGCCTATTATCGTTACGACTATCACGCACCGTTCGGTCCTCCTCCCCCCATGCCGCTGGCTCGATTATCGTCGAATCAATCAGACGATGTACGATACAACCTTCATTCTTCATAGCTGAAGACTTTTCGCGATTCTTTGACAAAAGAAAAATTCACCATCCGAATGGTCAAATAATTTTTGGCAATAAACGATATCAAGAAACGCTGTAGTATCTCGACGTCAAGTTTATGTATGTATATATATATATTGTAATACTTCGAGAAAGGTTTTGAAAAAACGATGTTTTTTACCTTTCATAATGAAATCGTTAAAATTTTAATACTCGTATATACAAATGATTTTAAATCTCATATGAGTATCGTGTATTTGGCTTGCGGTGCTGAATTCGGCGGTGTCGTCGTCGGGTGTATGTGGAGTGGCAGATCCCATATCATAGTTTCAACGTCGAGCGAGGAAGGAGCCTGCCAGTTGACAGTGTCTTTTCTTGGCATTTCGACGAGTTTCGGTGTCGTTACAAATTCGAAGTGCAACCGCCACTTGAGGACAACAAGATCGGTTGTGAAGTCGGGCGTGACATGCAATGGTATTGGTAGCACGAGTTGTGAATATTTCAGGCCTAGACAGACCTCGTGATGCTTGTTATAACTGATCAAGGTCGGAGCAAGTCCTTTGGTTCGTCTGTAATCTGTCGCAACGTGTTCCTCGGATTGCAGCGCCACAGAGACCTGAGCGCAAGATACCGTCGCGTTCGAAAAGTCAAACGTACCGACAATGTCCTCACCGAGCTTGTACGAGTTCTTGAACAGGCAAAAACGCGCTACCCGACCGCGACCGTTCGTCACGTTGTAAAAATTCGGACTTCGTCGCGCCGTCAAATTCTGAAACGGAACGTTTTCTCCTCAATATTCTTGTACAATGTATCCAGCAGCCTTTTCTCACCTGAAGAGTCTGTAATGCCATGTCCAGTGGGGTATCTCGATCTTGCGTCTCCATAAAAGGATTGTTGGGACTGAGATCCACACTGTCGTTACACGTCGCTATTTCCGGTAATTCTGGGTAATTCAAATCATTATAAATTCTATTGATAAGAACTGAGGTAAGTGCTCTGGATTTAGACTGGCAAAGAATAATATTGAAGGTTTTATTATAATAATTTATAGAGTGTGGTAAAGAAATACTGATATAATATTTTACTAATCAATTGTTCGCGTAAAAAATCATATGAAAAAATCAGTTCTTCTATTAAAAAATAATTGTTATAAATCATCAGTTGAATGCATTAGTTTTGGATCCTCTCAATGGCAAATGAAATTCATATGTATATTGAAAAACGTTGGAAACTAGAGCAATATCTCAAACCAGGACATTTATATGATCATTTTTAAAAAAATTCTTGCAAGTTATAATTACCGCTTAATGAGAGTACCCTGAATGGAACGCGAACAAGTTTTATAGGCGAATTGACTCTTTGCGTTCCAACAGTTATTTTATAAGAGTACTTGACTGCTTGGCCTCTGTAGGAAGGCGGCGCGTCGCTTGGAATCGTTTCTCTGTATATGTCTGAAATTGATGGAATTTATGAGAAAAGAATCAAGATAAAGGAATTGACTAGGATATCATACAAGTTTTGATTTCTCCTGGAGAAAGTCTGAGATCACAGAAAAGGATTTTTGGCTTTGTATTCATGACGGCATGACCGTTGTCCTGCTGCCAGGGTGCGAATGTTGTGTCTGTAATAAACATTGTTATAAATTTGTCAGTGGTAAAAAATTATTTACACTTTGATAACTACTTGAAAAATGAATTGAAAACAAAAATTATTTTTAAAAAAATGTACGAGATAAGTAATGAAAACAAAGTTGTAAACGAAACGAAAGTTTGTTTTTTTCAATCCGACCGATCAATAACTAAGCGAATTATCGTCACCTGCGTTTATAGCGGCAAGTCTCGCTGTCGAGTCGAGCCGCTCTATCAGAACAACTTTCCCGTTCGTGGAACATTGACAGTGTACTTGGGCACTGGCCCATGCCAAACATTCGAAAACATCGCTGTGACTCTGGGACTTTTGATGTATTGGATTTGGTGGATTGCTAAATGTAACAAGGCACTCTATAACCTCGCCGGAAAAATATACCGGACCTTTCCTCAATTTTGCTACGACCTCGATCATCGCGTTCTTTCTTATTATTAACACTTTAACATTTAATTATTTCATTGTTGTATTCGACAGCTGTTTACGTGGATTTTGTTTTGAGGTTATGATTTTTTTGCGCTTTCTGACAGATGGTTTTACTCGGTCGGTAGCAAGTTTATGCTGGTACAGTTGCAAAAAGCTGGTAGGAAAAATGGTTCTCTTACCGATTGTTGGTAAACAAGAACTCTACATCGGATATACCATTTTTTTGTTTTATTTTTATTTGAGTTTTCAAATTGAAAACTAAGACTGCTTTTATCAGTTCGAAACTTGGTCGATTCCTGTTCGAGAGAAAAAAAAAACTTTTAGCTAGAAAATACCGGTATTCAGTAGAAACAAAATAACGTTTATCAGAGGGTAGTGGTTCGTACTACTTTACAAGTATATAGAACGAAAAAAAATCGTTGCGCATGCGTAACCATCTTGGGATCATGGGAAAATATTTTTAAATTGATGAAAATCAATGGCTCGATTTAAAAAAACCAATGTGAATCGAAAAATCATTGGATCACGACGATTTCCCTTGTGCTTTGAATCTTGAACGGTTTATAAGAAAAATGAAATTCATTTTAGAAAAAGAAACGATTGATTTTGGTTCAACAGTTCATCTTCAACAAAAATATAAGTTTTTAATTTTTTATTACGTTTTAAAGTTATCGATTGATATTTTTTCTCTGATTACTCATTTTACTAATTATTATTTTCAAAATGTAAAGAAAAACTGAAAAAAAATCTTTGAAAATTAATTAATCGTTACAATGTCTAAACAAAATTTATTCGAAAAAATTATACAAGTTCGGGAATGTAAAAAGTTTGAGAATGGGTTTGATGTGCAAGGAGTTGTCTGTATTTTTAGTAATAATGTAAAAATGTTTATAGTCGAAGACAAAAAATAACAAATAGTACGATATAATAGGAATTTTTTTTTTTTATTATCGAGTTACACAGAGTCAATTTGTTCTAACCGATAACCATTAATTCGTTTTTACCTCTTCAATTGACGTAAATAATTACAACTATACATTAGATGAAACTTGGCCGAATTCCGAGTCTCAAAAATAAAATAAATATAGACAATTACCGAAACTGTTTTTTTTTTATCTTCCTTCATAAATTATACTTGTCCTTTTGATTCCAGAGTAATTATAAAAAGCGTGCATTTCGCTCCGAAACGTTCGAGTATTTTTCAATATTTTATGTGTGTGTGTGTGTGTGTGTGTATTCTTTTTTATTCCGGTAATAAAATACCGACAGAAATACCTTTTCACAAGTTTACACGAGATCCTATTTACATTAAAATACACAAAATTTTTCATGTCAATGAAAGATGTTTTTTTCATTATGTTCTATACATATATATATTAAAATACGCTACTTATTAGGTATATTCGCGCTATCACAATAAACTGGTACAAAAAAATGTACACAGGCTCTACACATATGCGACGCGGATATTCAACTCGAATCTACGTTCATACATTAATCGATCGATGAATATTCATTATTTTATATACGGTCAAGAAAAAATAAATAAAAATAAAAATTGTGTGAAAATATATGTAATCAATGAAAAATTTTGGTTCATCGAATCGCAATTTCAATTTAACAATATCATTTCGGCCATACGAATGGATATAGATAAGAAAAATATTTGGACAGACGAACCGGAAGTTCGTTCAATGTTTAATTTTCACAACCTAAATCTCTTGCGCGGGATATAACGCATAAACAAACTATATATCATCGATGAAAAAATACATGCGTGGACGTAGACGATGGGTCAAAAGTTGCACGAGTTTCATAATATAATAAATACGAATCGCGAGGTACTTGGTAACTTTTGGTTTCGGCCGCTTCATCGCGTCTCTGGATTACATACGTATCACCTAGATCATAATCTATCTATCTATATATATAT
>JABMBV010006495.1:0-10417 GCA_018906735.1 Mesochorus sp. PSUC_FEM 10030011 | reverse complement strand
TATTAATATATATATTACATATATATATGTGTATGTGTGTGTATATACAGAAGTATATTTGTAACACGAGAAACTTGCTCCTGATTGTTGGTTATATTGTAAATCGACTTGGTCTATTTTGTTTCCAGGTTGTTCGCGGTGAACAACTAAATATTATTCTCTTATCTGCGAGAATAATGACGTCTTCTCCGGTACTATTTGTCTGTTTGAACTGCCAGAATCAGGTGGCACCCTAGTGTCGTCGCTCATGTCTACCCTCTGCCCGATCGAGTGTCTGCTGCGGCTGTTACCCTATTGCTGTTGCTCCTGCTACGTTACTATACTTGCGAGTGTATTGCGAGTACGTGCATTTCTGGTACAGACGTAATTTATAACCCCCTAGCTATCCTCGATCTGTGTGCAACGATCGAATTGCTTCATTGAGAGAGTATAGTAGAGGGCCCATCGCGGTATTGTACCCAGAACTGGAAAACAGGATGAAGGAATTCGTATCAGAATTCGTATTAAATGGTGGAACGGGTAAATACGATTTTCTGAATAGAATCAAGTTTGAAAAAGAAGGGAAGGGCAGAGGATAGAATAATGTAAATGGAACTGGAGGGTAATGAGCAAACGGAGAACGTTCGAATCTTCTATGCTTTCGGTAAAGATCACAACCATAAGACAATGATGGAGATCGCTATATAAATACGCGTCGAGAAATGTACGTCGAATATATGCTATTTATCTTATATGCTCCGCTTTAAACTCGGCTTTTCCAAGTGAAATATGTATTCATCGAAGATATATGTATAATCCGGTATATACTTATACTTTCACAGCGAGTAACCGTTACAGATTATATACGTGAGAATTCGCTATTACCGTTGAGACACAATTTCCTTTCATTTCCTCCAGCGTTTCCCTCAAATTTTTGCATATATATAAGAAAACGTACAGAGATCGTATAACATCGTGTAATATACCGCATAAAAGCTCCCTCCCTCATGTGCACCTTGCGCCTGTGTGTCTGTGTATTTGGGTGTGTGTATATCTTCTCGCGTGCGTCGCACCGTTTACATCTTTGCGTGCTTTTAACGTTGCTGTATTCCAATTTAAAATCCATTCTGACTGTGAGCTATTACCCCACCCACTATATTTCCTCTCTCTTTCTCTCTCATAATCTTTCTCTTTTTTTCTGTTTCTCTCTTTGTGCTTACAACTTTTTTTTTACTGTACTCTTTTTTTCTCGGTGTCCTACAATTTGTGTATTCTCACTACTCGTTTTTTCGTTTCCTTCTCATTTTAAACCATACACACCGCATTGTAAAATCGTCTTGCTCGGTACGAATATATATGACTCGAACGTTTCTGCCTTATTTTTCTTTCTATTTCTCTTATTCGACAGTATAAACACCATTTATACTGAGACGAGCTGTACAGGGAGACCGCAACGATTCTCACCTGTGCGCCAACCACTGAAACACAGTGTTAGTCGTAAATCAATCAAGAGTGTAGAATCGCGGTTATCGCGATTCCAGTAACTATACGAATACGTACACATACACCTATATAGATATGTATGCGTGTGTTTGTGTGTGTGTGTATTACACGTTACGTATATAGATGGAATTATATATATATATACTATATATGTTATACATGTATAGAAAGAGACAGGCTGCTCACTGGTATACGTATTGCAGTAACGATAGGTGAGTAAGACTTGCACTAGGGTTGAGAAAGCGAGCAAAGATAGTGATAAAGGATGTATATGTGAAACAGAAGCTAGAGGGCCATGGCGCGAAGTCTCAGCGGCGATACTATAGCCCAATGTGCTACGTGATTTATACAACGAGCAGTAGCAACTTTCCCGTAACCCTTGGCTTTATAAAATGTATACATAGATATATACATATATATATGGTAGTGCTATATATGCTATCAATACACAAGAGCGACGAGAGAATCTGCCACCGAGAATCTGCGAGTTTTCGCAACCCTCTGTTTTTTCCCTCCCTACAGCAGTACGCGTATACGATCCTCCATACCCTCTCACTCTCTTTTTTGCTCTGCTTGTATTCTTATCGTTATAAAGATGCGATTTATTCGAGAACGTTGTAAGTTAGAAATAAATCGGTATAACGATGGTCGACTGACTTATGGCTGCCCCCTACCCTTAAGACGATGAAGCTTGCAACTTTTTTTTATCATTTTGTTTTCTTTCCTCATCCTGTGTTCCTCCCCTCCACTGTTCTCAATCGGTACTTTGGCTTTAAAAACTACCGGTTGAACGTAAGAATATGGAAGAACTTGGGTTCGACGATTGAGATATAGGGTCGGGGTGGCAGAGATAAAACTTTGGACATGCCTCGTTGTATGCATGCCTATGGATGTTCGAGGCGAACACGATCGGGGATAGGGCGAAATATACGTGGTGAGTGATGTAAGAAAGTTGACAGCCGCTTATCACTTTTCAATCACTTTTCAATTCGCACGATTTATCTTTCGCAAACTTTATTCTCGATGGATCACACTCTTATCGGCTTGAGATGAGACAAGAATTTTATTCAAACTATATGAGATTTTATGGGTTTTTCAGGCAAACGAATATCGAAAATGAATATTATGCATTCGAAAACTTTTTTTTATCTTTATCGATTTAATTTTTCGGCAATAATTTACGATTATTAACAGCTTCGTAAAATAAATATTTTGTTATTGTTTGTTTTAAATATATTGCTACTTGTTGCACTCCAAACTTACTTGGTTCGTCCAAACAACAAATAGTACGACCAGCATTTTTTAAAATGGTTCTTTATTCTTTAAAACCAATAGTTAATTTAAAAGTCATAAAAAGTTTGAATTTTTAAAAAGAAAAATATTTTTGAAATTAAAATAAAACGAATTTTTAGTAACTATTTAATAATGAGTCATTCCATCAAATATAGAACAAAGTTCTGCGAGGGATCTGAACTTTAAACAATGAATACGCCCTTTAATAAATAAGTATACGTGACAAAGAGAGCTTCCATAATTTTTTTCAAATATTTTATTGGAATCCTTTCGAAGTTATAGTCAACTCAAAATTTTAAAATTAGTAATTACTGATATATTGTATTAAAAATGTCATTTTTGAAATTCAATTTTATTAAGAGATTTTTTAATAATATCAATAATTATTTCTAAGCTTAGAGCGTAAAATGGAATCGTCAATAAGGAGCTTTAACGTACTTAATTTATGAATAACTTATTCATCAGAAAAAAATTGCGGATATAAAATGAATCCCAAGATGAAAAGAAGGTTCATTATAAAAGGAATAAAATAAAAAGTTGAATGGGATGTAGATTGTATTGATGGCATTGTAGCTCTATGTAATGTTCATTACAATTGACCTGTGTGACTCTGGACATCGGTATCACCTAATTGAAACTGATACTATGTGGTTCTCTTAACTCAACCAGCTCAGGATCGGGGTGGCAGATATAAATTTCGTTGTATTGTCTAGTTTCACGTGAACCTTTCGCAGTGTAGAAATGAGTGTATATAGAAACTTTGTATGTTTATATGTATAGAGAACGTTATCGTGAAAGTGTGGTCTCCGTAGGCCAACGCGTATGGAGTGGCCGATTCAATAGTGAATTAAATGAAACGAGTTTTCGGGCTACTGGCAATTTGTTTCGTACATATAGTATATACACAGAGAGAAAAAGAGAGAGAGAGAGAGAGAGAGAGAGAGCGAGAGAGCTTTTCCTCGCGCTTCTAACGTTCCAGTGCTGATAGTTTTAGGGATATATATTGCCCGTTGTGTGTGCTGGCCGTAGATACTTTGCGCTGTTGGGCTTCAGGTCTGCATTTTGGTGGTCCAGTTCGCTCTCTCTCTCATTCTCTCTCTCTTCTACTCTTCGTACTATTCGGGAGAGCACATTTTTCGAATACCTCGCATTCCCAAGCTCGGACGGTGAACTGCGATAGTGCCCAAAGTTCGTTCCAATTTGTCACCGTACTCACCGGAAATAAGGCTCTCACTGAAAATTCCAATAGGCAGACACGTAGAGAAAATTTTTCGTTGTCGTTTTTAGAACAAATAAAAGATGAGAGCGAGTGAAATGTGTTTGTGTATTAGTCGTCGATAGTATAAAAAAAACCAATTCCGTCGCAACTGTCAATCAACTGGAAACGTTTGGACCTACAAGAGTAATTGAATTAACAATGTTGTTAGGTCATAGACAAATATCATCCGAATCGATAAAAGAATTTATTAAGCCAGAAACTTTAATTTCTGTTTTATGTAAAAAAAAAGTACAAGAAGGGCTTTAGAAAACATTTTTCGTTTGGATAAAAAGAATTTATTTTTATCTCGAATTGCATTATTACATCGAAATGGCTATTGAAGTAATCACTAAAATAGTTTCGCAAACTTCTATTTTGTTTGTCCTGCAAAACTAGATTAAATTGAATGAATGTTTTATTATGCTCTGTGATATAATACATCGTACGCAAGAATTTTCGGTACTCACTTGTTCATGCTCGCATTGTCATAAATCTCAACTCTCCGTTAAAGCATACACCGTGTGTATAAATAGCATTGTAATTTCAGTGAAATCAGAACAAAAAGGGAGAGAAATATATAGCCGGAGCTGGCCTTTACTGTCGAGGAATAAAGAGAGAGAGAGAGAAAGAGAAAGAGATAGAGAGAGAGAGAGAGAGGAGGAGGAGAACGAATTTGCGAGTAAGTGAATGATGTTGGCAATCCTCTTATCGCGATGCAAGACAATCGCACTGAAATTTTCCCTCTTATACTTCCTTGGCCCCAGCTCCCAGTCTCTTGTTATCTTTAAAAGAACACAAAATAACAAAATCCAATAATTAAAAGAAGAACATCTGTGATTAAAATTTCAGTCACGTTTTTCCAAGTTAAACAGAATTTTATATTGCGATTCAACGTTTTCAGAAGAGTAGAAAAAAAAAAGTATAACAAAGAGATCAGCGAGATTATTGGCGATTATTCCATTAATTTAATTAATTGGGTATGCCAACAACTGCAGAACATACGCGATTGATTATGTCATTGATGTACGTATATACTTGAATATATGCGTTCACTATAGAAGTCCATCCACCAGTGATGCAGTAAATCAGCCTGTAGTGTACTTTGATGAAATATATTGAATTTGTCGACGATTGTTAATGCGGATGAATATACGAGAGGTCATACAAACAGGCAGAGAGAGAAACGAGAAATTAAGCTATTATGAATTATCACACGTGCAGAATGAACTTAGAAATGAATTACACATATGTATAGTGAGAATGGAATTGGGTGGTACTCTCATTCTAGTTTATTTGATACAACACGTATTGGAAATAAAATTCGTAAATATTATTTTAAAAAGATTTGTACTAATGAACAATAGAAAAGGACATCACATCATTACGTAAAATGAAGAGTTATTCGTTAACTGAATTATTTTTTAAATTATCACGTGTTTGCTTTCGCAAAATTCATTTTCATTTTGTTATTCGAATCATTACGAGTAAATTAGCGAGTTATTTTTCATTCGTTCATTCTTCAAATTATCTCGTGTTTTTCTTTGCAAAATTAATTTTTATTATCATAATAAATAATAATCTGGTTCATGAGGATTCCAGTTGGTTCGATGGAAAAGAAGAAAGAGCGAGAGAAGAAGAGATGGAAGAACGATAAAAAGTAACCAGCGCGTGATAAAAGAATGGGGACGCAACTTCAGGATGGAAAAATGAGAAGAGATTCCTCGCGTATTCTAGAAAAACAAAATGGATGAGAAGCAATGTTAATTTAGATGTAAAACAGTTTGTGACGTCGGAGAAGAAGGAGGCGAGATGGAGAAAAAGAAAGAAAAAGAGAGAGAGGGAGGGGACAAAAGAACTAGAGTTTGCTCTAGGGAAAGTCTCTGTTATATAGTGCGAGCATACATTCATCGCAAAACTTATTATCCTTGTATGTTCGTACGACGCATACAATGTTTACGCATACATGCAACTATTTATATACGTTATCTTATATATGCATATATACATTATGAGACAACTCGCTGAGTACACGTTATGTATGACACGTCGAACGTTGCAAAGCGTGCTGCTAACGTGCTAACTATGTTTTGTCTCGTTATAACACTTCGCTCTCTTCCTACCCACCGTCCAACTTTCCTCCCTCGATACCTGTTGTGTACGTTGAACTCGGATGAGTGGTCGGTGGTTCAAGGGGTCTCTGTAGATATAATATCGACATATATATTAATACTATAGAGTCCCTTCCCCTTCCCTCGTTCCTCTCTACGACCAACTTCTTCCGTCTATGGACCTAAATATATATAGACGAAAATAACGAATTGTTCGTAACCACGACAATGACCGGCTGCAACTTGGAGCACAGTCGCCAGCATCATTGTCATGCTGCCGATGTTGTACGTGAACTCTCAGGCATGGTTTATATTATAACGCGTGGTTCGCTTTGTACGAGTGGTCCATATAGTTGTGATCTCTCTCATTTTCTCATTCAGGCATTGGTCCACGAAACCACAGCTTTTCTATCTCATGCTCCAGCTCATTTTCTCTCTTGTTCTGTCAATAGATAAATTTCATGTAAATGCGTGCATTTGAACGTGTTTGAGGTCAGGTGTACACGATTGATGCAACTGCGGGAGTGGGTTATCGATTATTTTATTGGTGAGGCATGAGCAAAAAATATGACAGAATCCTGCTATTGAAGTTTTTCTTTCACACGAAAGTTCAATCGGTTGCTTAAGACCTGGGCATTGAGGTAACAACTTGTATATGAAGTGGGGATTAAAGTTAAACGTCCTTTGCGAGTTTTTTAATCCTTTTATCGAAAATTATTCATTGTGAAATAATATGCTAATTTCTCGATCGACAATCACCAAGAAGAGAGAAATAATAATGAATGGACGCGAGCTTGAACGACGAGTAGAGTCAAAGAAGGAACGTGCGATAATCGTTCAGAGATTATTACAGAGTGAAATTATTTGCTCTGACTGGCTCTAACGTATTTAGGTATTTCTTTCATATAACTATACTGAGATTTAACGACGATTACGGAGAGAATCATTCCTAGCGAGCTCCGAGAAAAAGAACCCGCGAGATTTGAAAACCCGTAGATCCAGTCGATAAAGAAAACTAATAGTTTCTGGAACTCAAAATCGGGAAGAAACGGGCCAGAGCATCACCGGTCGGAAATGACAGTAAGAGGGAGAAAGGATGATCGAAATTCATTGAGAGAAAGAGAGGGAGGGAGAGAGAGAGAGAGAAAGCACGAGCAGTTATAAGAAGCTTCAAGGATCATATCGATCCGTTCTCTTTCGGTTGGCAGATGGGAGAAACGCGGGAATGTCACATCGATCCATCTTGTCTACTCGTTCTCGTTCGTACGAGGCTGACTGGATCGCGAAATTCTCGAATGGCTTTGCAAAGAGCAAGGTGTGGGAGAGATGGAAAGCCAGAGCGGGAAAGAGAGAGGGAGAGAGAGAGAGAGAGAGAGAGAGAGATCGTGGTTCACTGAGGATAAGAATAATGACGCAAAATCGAGTTTCCAACCCCTACGGGGTGGTTTTTCACTGAAAGGGGAGGTTGGGTGACTGCAGAAACGAGAAAGATCGTGGATGAAAGTGCACGAGCGAAGCTCTCGCGAGTCGACGTCGAAGACGGCATATGAAAACGGTGGTATGGGAACTGAGCGAAAACCGCGCACGCGAGAAAACTCCCGCTGGAATTGGAGACGTAGAAATCGAACGTGCAGTTTCTCTCTCTCTCTCTCTCTTTCTCTTTCTCTTTCACTCTTTTGCTCTCGTTTTCTATACCACACCGATGGATTACCGTGCAGATGAGAAAGTTGAGGACAACGACGTCTCATTCGTTGGGCTATTAATTCGCGCTGCTTCTGTGAGCCCTATTATTTATAGTCCTCGAGCAATATATACATATATAAACACATATATACGATGGATATGGGTAAATTGCAGCGTCAGGGACTCGTGAGAAAACTCAATGACGAAAGAAATGAGCGAGAAAAAGATAAGAAGCTAGGAATTGCGTTGATCGTTGCTCTTCGGCAATGAGCTATATGTACGTATATAATGAATGAGACGAAAGCAATGTAGAAAGAAAGTGTGCGCTATATGTGGACCAAGGGGATTGAGGTTCGTGAATCTTTAGAAGAGGAAATAAAGTTTGGCTGAACTTCTTATGGTCTAATTGCTCTCGTATACATACATAAAGAGAGATATACAAAACAGAAAAAAAGAAAGAAATACAAACCATTGTATAGAAGATATTTTCAGAGACTACAATTGTAAATCTCATGCGATCCATAAGGATCCCCTCGAGGTTGTTACACAAGGATGATAAATTGACTCAACTAATTTTATCGTTAAATGTGTGGTCACAAGATTTACATGATTGCCAGAGAATTCGAATTCTTCCACCGTATTTAGTTTCCCTTGCTATATCTTATATGTCAATAAAAAGTGCCTAACCGCCCTCTGTGTAGATATAAATAAACGTCAAGGGCCCTTTTCTGCCCTTGTTTAATCGGAAGTTATTTCTACAAACAAATACAGTGCAATCATATATTGTTGAATGTATTGCTTTCACTCGTTTTATTTTCTCATCACGGCAAATAATATTTTTTCTTCTGCTCATTAATTTGTCATGGCTCATCAATTTATGTATTTTTGTTTTTTTATTCTTGTTGCGTTAAAAAACTTGATTATATTTGCTCGGAAGCACCCCCATAACCCCTGTCGCGCCATCTGTGAAAGAAGTCGAACATGTTCGCCGTGCGGTAAAACCAAACGAGCATTCTCACCTCAGCTTCAACTAAGACAACATAGAAAACTGCGATACTGTATAAATCGATATTTTTTTATATAAAGGATATGAAATTATTAAAAAATGAGTTTATATCTCATATAAAAATGAAGGGAAAGAAAAAAATTTTTAAAAAACGAAAAAATCGATATTTCTTATATTATAGAATATGTTACAATTAACTATCTGTATATCAAAGCTCATCGAAGAGTGTCGACGTCAAAGGTAATCGATAAACAAGCTCCGTATAATCACGATTACTTTTTTTTTTTCTATAATTAATGCAATTAATCTCAATCACGGCTTATTTGTTTCTCTAAAAGAAAAAATCTTAATTATATGCCACTCGGCGTCACTTTTCATAGAGTCTTTCGTACAAATTTGACGCATGCACCAATTCAACGCATATTTATTGACCGAAACATCTTTTAATGTGAGATAAGAGTACAAAATAGGTGCCGATCTCTTATTATATCTGGCATGCGCTTCGTTTAAAGCAAACAATTTTCACTTAACTGCACTCTAAGAATTGAGTTGATGTTGGGGTCAATTGTCCATTTGCGGAATATCAGCCATTGACAAAATAATATTTTTGAAAACGAATAATCTCGTTCCGATTGTAACCTCGAAGCGAAATATTTATTTTATCTTCAGTGGCATTTGTAAACATTTTTTTCAAAATGCTCAGGTTTTATAGGAATTTAAAAACATTTTTCGAAACGAAGTATTGAATAAGTGAAATATTTATTGTTTTTTTTTTACTAGCATTTGTAAACTTTTTTCAGAATATTCACGTTTTATCGAAACTCAAAAACATTTTTTTTTACAAAGTATACATTTTTTTTTATAGAAATTTAAAACGAAATATTTATTTGAAATGAAAAATATATTTATTATCGAAATTTCGAAACGGTTTTCTCGAATTTCAATTGAAAAAAAAATTAATAAATACCTCACTCCGGATAGCAACGAGATTATTTGATTTTCTCAATTTTTTTCCATTGGTTTTGCAAAAAAAAAATGATTTGTTTTGCTGCTCACCCTGTCGTTTTTTTTTTATTATTGTCGGACGTATTATTTCGAGTACATTCTCACACACGTGTGGTTAACTTGAAATTCTATATGCACAAATTTTATTTTCAGTTCGCTGACTATAAACGTATAGATTGAAAATTTCCCATACAACGTAGAGTAATAAAATTTCAATTAAAATGAATCACTCACTGATTTTGTGTTATCGTACTGCCTCGATTCACGATATCAATTTTTCAATGAATATAATCGGTGAAATCAGTAAATTCCAGAAATAATGGAAACCATTTTTTTTTATATCAAATTTAATTAAAAAAAAAAAAAATTACGATTGGAATATTTCTCTGAGTTGTAAATTGTAAAATAAAAATCCCCGAAATTTAATGGAACTGTGAAAAAATTATTAATACTAGAAATAATTATGTCTTTCTTTCAAAAAATTATCAATTGTTCAATATTTCAAATAATCACATTAAGAAAACCAAAAATTTCAATTTATGTACCTTTACTTATTAATTATTCATTTATTACTTATTACTT
>JABMBV010006484.1:0-10418 GCA_018906735.1 Mesochorus sp. PSUC_FEM 10030011 | reverse complement strand
ATTTATATAATATATATACATATATATACGAATATATGTTTAAATAGAGGCGCGTGTGGTCAGTTACTCCAATAGCCATATGTTAAAATACGAAAATAATGTTAATGGCCTAACAATTTATTTGTGTTTGCGCCTATTCGACTGGTTTATCTCTGTTGACGAAATGGATTTGTACACGGTCTACGATTCTGGAGCGGATTGTAGTGAATTGTTTATTTTTTTTTTTTTTATTATTATTAATATTTTCTTTTGCTTTTCGTTGCGAAAAATGCACACGTTAATCACACATGTCTTTTCTTTTCGTTTAGAAAAAAGATAATAATCTTTCCGCGCGTATATGAAGTTCTGAAAAACGAAAAAAAAAATCCATCCGAACGTTTCGCTCTACTCATAAACATAAAAATAACATCTGATTTTGATATTTTTTTGTGTTAATTGCATTAAAATTTATAATTTTGCAGGTAAAATTTGCATTTTCTTTTATTCTGTTATTTTTCTTTCCAATTTTTGTTTTCCTAATTTATTTCCTATATCTATTCCATATGCTCTCCTCGATTCCTAGATCCTTTTTAACAAACCTCGTTCAAATATTGAGAACCAGTCAAACTTTGAAATCGATAGTTCAGATAGAATCGATGACGTAGAAAAGATAAATAAAATGATCGTGACCATACAGACGATCTCTAGATATAAATTCAACATTAAATTGCAAAAGTTCGTACATTAAAGAGTGGGCTTTGATGATATCTGTTGGCGCACGCAGCAAAGTAGTGAAAAACAAAAAATATATATCTATTTTAACCGCATCGTCTCGTTTTATCCGGAAACGCCTGATTTACCAGACTTTTTAATAAGTAACGTGCCTTTTTAACGTATATAATCTCAAAGAATTTTATTCAAAACGTTGATAATAACATAAATTATTTTTAAATGTTCAAAAAAAAAAATATACGCAACAAAACGAAATAATATTTGATAAGGATGAAATACTGTCGTCGATGGCAGTGAATCCATGAAAAGTTTTAAACAAAAGATCGGAGGAAATAAAAGAGAGAGAAAACAGTTTTTGCGAAAAAAAAATAGGGGGAGAACAATTCTTATTTCGTGATCACGTTTGTGAAGAAAGAAAGTCAATTTCATTCTTTAGGTTTTTATATACATTTGTTTTTTTTTAAATTGTGTATTCCGTGTGCGAGTTTTATGCAAAATAGCAATATACCAACATCACTTCATTATATACAATATATATACATTATATATAAACAATTGCCAAAATTATGACGCTTTTAAAGGGCAATAATCGTGATTTTTAAGGCTTTGGCTGACCAAACTATATAATCATGTTGATACAATCGTATAATAACAACAACGAAATTATCAATCTGTTGACGACAATAAAGAATTCTTTAACGATAATGAAAAAGCCTTTTACCATTATTAAATCAGTGAAATTTACACATTTAAATTACATAAACAAGAGCGGTAGTTCAAGGAATCGAACATCATTTTTTACGATTATTGAATTTTCGAAAAATTTGATAAATTCCAATGATGGATGAGAAGGTACCGATTAATCCAACTTGCCACGTTTTTAAATGATATCCCCAGGAGCCACTCGATGGAAGATAACTTATCGCGTAACTTAAATCAAGTATCAAACGCAAACAAGTAAGTAATTGATTTTTCCATTTATCATTGTCGATTTTTACTTCTCTCGTCTCGTCAGACGATGATCTCGAACGAGTTTTCGAATTTATCTCATTGAGTTTTTCCAATGATCTGTAAAAATATATGGTATACATTACAAATATTCATTTATTCCATTTTTTCTTTAATCAAAGCTTATATGAATTTTTTTTTTTAATATATTTGCTTCACGTTTTCTTTCAATGTTTATAAAATTTCCTTCATTAAGAAGGTTCCAGATGGTTTTACAAAATGAACCCATATTATTGAATAATTAGTATTGTATTATACATATTTTGAAAAATTTTAATCCTAATTACTGCAAATAAAGAAAGTTGTTAATTATCAAAGATTACAACTGTTTTATCTGTTCCTTACAAAAGAAAATAAAAGTATGAAAAATACACACAAAAAACGAACAGATCTTAATTTTTTGCATATAAATAGGAAATCATATTTAATCAAAATTTCTAAAAAATACTATAATTGACTGCAATTCGTAAAAATTATTGTATTATTAAAAAGATAATAACTGGAGTCACTTAATTTTATCATTATAAACAATTTTATTAAATCTGCTTAAACATTTTAAATTCAATAACTACAGTGAAATTCTTTAAACCAAATAATTATTTGGTTTTTTGAAACAAAGTGTCCTCAACCATCCAGAACCTCCTAAAAGAATTTTTTGAATTAGCAAAAGTTGTTTGTCAACATTCATACAATATAAACGACAAAAATGAGACAAAAAAGAAAATTGGTAAGATAATAAAGGCCTACATTAAGAGCGATAGAAATAGGCAGATGACCCACAATCGTGTGCTCAGATTGTCCCAAAAAATTTCATCCGTCGCAACAAGTTTTTGTTCACCGATCCAGCAAATGTGTTCAACAGGCGATGAAACAATTTCAACCACGTTTCTCAATAAATTGAGGAAACGAGTATATTTGTAGGGTTCCTGTTAAAACATGAAAAAAAAGAAATTTGTTCTCCGTGTTTTCAAACGAGAAATCAAGGTCAGGGACAATTTTGTACCTTTTTGCCCCATCCGTACGTAATTGTATCGTGTATGATCGGTATATCATCCATCAGTCTTAATATAATTCGACATTCGCTCATTTTACTACCGAAACGAGTACATTTTTTCGAATTTTCCGGCGATTTTGTAAAAAAAGTCGCAAGCTTAGCGGCGTAAGACAAAGTTTTGAGAAATTTGTCGCGTCCCTCGTAAGTTTCCAAAATCTCAGATATCAGAGCAACAGAGTTCGTTTTTTCGGGCATTTCTGATAAGATATTACGTTAAAATTTATGTAATTGACCGCAATTTCGATGCTCCAGGTACGAAAAAAAAAAATTGCTTACGCACCAACGTTCGACTGGAGAAATAAATGTTTAATCTCGAAGCAATTTGTTTACAAAATGTTTTTATTTTATTATTGTTTAATAGTCTTTTTCTTACACATGAGATAATCAGTGACATAGTCGGAAACAAGTTTGAGTAAAGTGAACATTGTATTGTTAGGTTAACTGTTGTTAAATAAGTGTAAAGATTCGAATGAAGCTGCTCCCACCAGCTCGCCGGTTAAAGTTTAAAAACATGCAATATTTTTTTCAGAGATAATTTTGATATTACAATAAAATAAACTAAATTATTAGGATCTGCGTATGATAATCTTGTCAATCCAACGAATTTTCTTTTCTTTTCTCGTAATTTTTTCATATCTTACGCATATTTTACGTCCTAAGACGTTGGTAATGTTGGAATTGACGTAAGCTCGAATTTTTGGGTCTAGTAGGATGGTACAACAGCAGCGTATCGTTCGATTTTTATCTGCAATCGTGATTGCAAAAAAACAAAATAAACCATTCTTTTTTTGTATCATGCATTGATAAATTAGATCGCGATAGATCGAACCTGTGCAGTGTTTTGCAGAGAACGCCATTGGGAAATTCCCAAGTTTTTAATTTTCTCCATTAATTCAATCTGTTAATTTGTTTTTCCATAAATTTTTATTATTAATTTTGATTACGCTTTAATGATTTAATATACTTTTAATGACTGTCTTACTGACAGCAATAATGGCATTCTTGTTATTATGCATCGAGAATATTTTAGGGGATAAGAAAAACCCACTCTGTTTATTGTCCTGTCTGCATCCCATAAATTTAAAGTCTCTACCTGAGATCCGTAAAAGGGCCACAGGTGCATACTTATCTGGATCCGTCGACTAAGTTAACAGAAAATATTTTTGAAATTTTTTCCATTTTATATTTTGATCGAACAAATTTTTCGTATTTATAATAGCTCGATCGAAATTATAATTTTTTTTTGCATTTTATGTGATCATTGATAGCATTTTTGCATTTAATAATTTGATGGTAATTAGTAATTACGAATCTTTATTTGCATTGAATATTTTGGTGGAAATAATGATTTTTCTGCATTTCATCGTTCAATGCTAATTAATTTAAATATTAGCGTAAAATGTTTATCGTACAAAATAAAATTATTGTCGTCTGAAAGAGTGTAAAATTTTTTAAAATAATTAATGAACCAAAACCTCATTTAGAAATCATTATTATTAATGGAATTATAATATAACATTTGTTTTTATACAATGTCATTACATAAACATTTGTAGCTCAATTAAGGGAATATCCAGGCCCATTACTGGGTCATAAAAAAGATATTAGTCAAATGCGATTGTAAAAGGCGGGAACGTTGCTTGACGTAGTTTTGATGAATTCCGGTAGAGGCAGCACAGTCGTAATTGTCATTAATCCCCACTCCTTCGACTTCGACCAATCGTCGTCTGCCATTATCCCCACGGTTGGCCAGTTTTCATTCGTTTCGACGCCTATATAAGTTCGTGATTTCGCCACTAAACGTATATTCACGTAGTAACCATAGAGGAGTTAGGAGCTCTTAGACCCAAAGTCTCTTACAACTTTGAATTACGGCGTTGATGCACTTCGTATATTTCTTTCGAAGTTGTGAAACCTTTAACAAATCCAAGAGCGAATAATACGTGTATAATTGTGAATATTGTCGGTTGGTGTGATTATTTATTTATTTGAGGAGATTACCCGTTGATCATCAAGAATGGCAGACTTTTTGGATTTCGAGGCTGAGGAGAGCGAGGTACGTACACACAGAGAGACAAGCGTGCATATATATGTACTCCAATTTTTCATTATGTACAAAAATTCCGGTTAAAAAAAAGCCGTCAAAATAACGTTCGCATCTGCCAGCGTTCGTACATAACCAATCGTCTTTTTGTTTCTGGATCGAATTTTAACATGTTCGTTTTTTCGTTTGACTGAAAATATAGGAGGAGCAGGAGTTGGATCATGGTGGAAAAAAGAAGGTCAAAAAAGTCAAGGCGATGGATGAAAGCGACGAGGATGAGGAAGGTAAGAATAAAAACTCGAAAATTTCATTTTTTTTTATTTCGGAGTAAAAAATCACGTGACGGGACTCATTGTCATATTTTCAACATTTTTTTACTCCATTTTGAATATTTCGTAATTAACTCTCTCATATTATCTATGCTCTTATTAATAATACGAAATTTTTTTTGTTCCAGACGATGAGGACAGATTGCGCGAAGAACTCAAAGACCTTATCGATGACAATCCCATCGAGGAAAGTGACGGCGAGGACAGTGATGTCTCCGGCACTTCTAAAAAGAGAAAAAAAAGTGACGATGAGGATTTTGACGATCGTCTCGAGGATGACGATTATGATTTGATCGAGGAGAATCTTGGCATTACGGTCGAAAGGGTAAGCTCAACGTTTGTTGCTACTATCGCTGTTATTAGATAGAAATTATATCCAAGAGCATTGACACAAATTTTCAAGAAATTATCTATCAAAAATTATTTCTCATGATTATTACTTTTATCTTGTACATTCTATTATGATTATAATTTCACAAGCTCTTTAAATTTCTATTTATTATTGCAAAATCCTTTTTTTTTACTCCAGAGATGCTTGATTGTATTTACATATTTTTAAATTATTTTATTCCAGAAACGTTTCAAGCGTCTCAGGCGTATACAAGATCGTGAATCGGATGAGGAGCCGGAACAGCAGGCGGGTGAAGAGCGCGATGCCATTGCCAATGAACTTTTCGACGGTGGCTCCAACGAAGTAAGAATTATATTTATTTAAAATTTTTTTCAATACTCGTATAATCTCTGAACGTTGTTTACATTCGCGTTTATTGCATGGTCAGCACATTCGTTTTACTCGTTCATAAAGAAAAAAAAATATTCATATTCATACACGTCATTATATCGTTACTTTTCAATGCCATCTATTGAAGGAGCGAGAGGCACCATTGGTACGTGCTGTATATATTTTAATATTCAGCGATTGCACCCAATAAATATTTTGAAAGACCAATCATCAATATTTTTCAATATATTCAATAAAATGTTAATTAAAAATATTGTGTAATCAGGAGGACGAGCGTAGGAACGAAAGAAGTCACAGACACGAGCCAGAAACTTTCGACGAGGAGGGTAGCGAGGGAGAATATTCGGATGCCGATGATTTTATCGTTGACGATGATGGAAGACCGATTACCGAGAGAAAACGAAAAAAGAAGCCCATATTTTCCGATGCGTAAGTTTACCATTGAATTTTTTATCTCTCAAGTTGAAATTACATTTGTAAACATTTAACGACGACTCATATATTAATATTATGAAAAAATGTATAATTACAGTGCTCTACAAGAGGCTCAAGATATATTCGGTGTCGATTTCGATTACGACGAGTTCGACAAATATGGCCAGGAGGATTATGAAGAGGAGGAGGATGAGGAGGAGGAGGACGAGTACATGGACGAGGATGGTGACGGTGAGAGACCTCGTCGTCCCAAGAAAACGCTCAAGAAGAGACCAACGAAAAAGAGCATCTTCGAGATATATGAGCCTAGCGAGCTCAAGCGTGGTCACTTCACTGATATGGACAATGAGGTGAGATTATCAATGCGTCAATAATTTTCTACTTTGCATTTAAAAAAGTAATAACATGAAATATTAATATTAATGAAAATTCATCAACAGATTCGTAACACTGACATACCGGAACGTATGCAATTACGTTCGGTGCCGGTGACGCCGGTTCCGGAGGGTTCGGACGAGTTGGATCTCGAGGCCGAGTGGATTTACAAGCAAGCCTTTTGTCGACCGACAATATCGATTCAGGACGCGCATTTGAACGAGGAGGCTAAAGAACGGGCGCGCAAGGGTCCTCAGACGGTTGGGAAGATAAAGAAAGCGCTGGATTTCATGAGGAATCAGCACTTCGAGGTGCCCTTCATATCGTTTTATCGTAAGGAATATGTTCTCCAGGAATTGAACATAAACGATTTGTGGAAAGTTTACAAGTACGACGCGAAGTGGTGTCAGTTGCGACAGAGGAAAGAAAACTTGTTAACGCTTTTCGAGAAGATGCGTAATTACCAGTTGGACGAGATAATGAAAAATCCGGATGCTCCGTTGCCGGACGATGTGCGGATTATCAAGGAGGAGGACATTGAACGTTTGAAGAACGTACAGACTAGTGAGGAGCTCAGTGACGTGCATCATCATTTCATGCTTTACTACAGTCACAATATACCAAATATGCAAGAGGCGGTGCGGATAAAGGAACGTGCGGCGAAACGAGAGGCTCGACTGTTGAAGCGCAAGCAGCAGATAATGGAAGCGGAGGAGAACGGGGAGGAGCCGCCGGCCGAGGAGGACGTGAACATCGACAACGAGGAGGACGAGAGCGACGAGACGTTGAAACAGGCGTTGAGAACGGGCCCATACGTTTTGTGCAGGAAAGCCGGCCTCGACAGTTTCGCCAAGAAATTTGGCCTGACTCCGGAACATTTCGCCGAAAATTTACGTGACAATTATCAGCGTCACGAGGTCGATCAAGAGCCAGTTGAACCTGCGACGATCGCCCTCGATTATTGTGGACCAAAGTTCGAGACTGCGGAGGAAGCGATCAAGGCCGCTCAACTGATGGTCGCTTTCCAACTGGCGCGCGAACCGTTGGTTCGTAAATGCGTCCGGGAGATGTACATGGAACGGGCCAAGATAACAGTGCGACCTACGAAAAAGGGCATCAAGGAAATCGACGAGAATCATCCGATCTATTCGATCAAGTATCTCAAGGACAAACCGGTACGCGATCTCGTGGGGGATCAATACTTGAAGCTTTCCATGGCAGAGGAGGACAAACTCGTTACGATAAACTTTAGCGACGTTTTCGAGGGCAACACCAGTTCGAATTACGTCGATGAGATGAAGCAGCTTTACTACAGGGACGAATTCAGCAAGAACGTTCAGGACTGGAACGCTCTGAGAGTCGGTAGCGTCGAGATGGCGCTCAATCGAATGGTCATACCCGATCTCAAGAAGGAACTTCGCAGCAATCTCCTGACCGAGGCCAAGGAATGCGTCATGCGCGCCTGCTGTCGCAAAATGTACAATTGGATAAAGGTCGCCCCTTACACCTGTGAATTCCCGGAGGAAGAGGACGACGAGTGGGACACGAGCAAGGGCATACGCGTCATGGGCGTCTCCTACGTGCCCGATTACTCTCAGGCGGCCTTCGCGTGCATCGTCGCCCCGGACGGTGAATGTACCGATTATCTGAGGCTGCCCCATCTGCTGAAACGTAAAAATGGCTATCGGGAGGATGAAAAAGCCATGAAGGAGGCCGATCTTCTGGCGATACGTAACTTCATATCAACGAAAAAACCACATGTCATCGTACTTGGCGGTGAATCGAGGGAAGCCACTATGCTGATCGACGATTTTAAAGAGTGCGTCGCTACCCTCACCGAGGAGGAACAGTTTCCAGCTATCCAAGTTGAAATATGTGAAAACGAATTGGCGAAAATTTATGCCAACAGCAACAAGGGAATCTCCGAATTTCGCGATTATCCGATATTACTGCGGGAGGCTATTTCCTTAGCTCGTCGCCTCCAGGATCCACTCGTTGAATTTTCACAGCTGTGCACACCCGACGAAGAAATATTGTGTCTCAAGTATCACACCTATCAGGATCAATTGCCGAAGGAAGAGCTGCTGGAAAATATTTATCTCGAGTTCGTCAACAGAGTCAACGAGGTCGGCGTCGACGTAAATCGAGCCGTTCAACAGGCGTACTCGGGCAATCTCGTCCAATTCGTTTGTGGCTTGGGACCGAGGAAGGGTCAGGCATTGATAAAGATGCTCAAGCAGTCTAATCAGCGTTTGGAAAATCGTACGCAGCTCGTAACTGCGTGTCACATGGGTCCAAAAGTCTTTATAAATTGTGCAGGTTTCATCAAAATCGACACTAACAGTCTCGGTGACAGTACCGAGGCCTACGTCGAGGTTCTCGATGGATCTCGTGTGCATCCGGAGACCTATGAATGGGCGAGAAAAATGGCAGTCGATGCGCTCGAGTACGACGACGAGGATGCCAATCCGGCTGGTGCCCTCGAGGAAATCCTCGAATCACCCGAACGCCTCAAGGATCTCGATCTCGACGCTTTCGCCGAGGAACTCGAGAGACAAGGATTCGGCAACAAGTGCGTTACTCTCTACGACATCAGGGCTGAATTAAATAGCCGCTACAAGGATCTTCGAGCTCCATACGCTCCGCCGACTCCGGAAAAACTCTTTGACATGCTAACCAAAGAGACGCCCGAGACTTTCTACATCGGCAAACTCATACTCGCCACCGTTTGCGGTATAAGCCACCGAAAACCCCAGGGCGAACAGTTGGACCAGGCCAACCCGGTGCGCAACGACGAGACGGGTCTCTGGCAATGTCCTTTCTGTCTTAAAAACGATTTTCCCGAACTCTCCGAAGTTTGGAATCACTTCGACGCCGGTGGATGTCCGGGCAAAGCGACGGGCGTTAGACTTCGCCTCGACAACGGAATATCCGGTTACATACACATTAAAAACTTGTCCGACAAGCATGTCGCCAACCCCGAGGAAAGAGTCGGCGCTGGTCAAATCATCCATTGTCGCATCATCAAAATCGAAGTCGATCGTTTCAGCATCGAATGCACGAGCAAAACCAGCGATCTCGTCGATAAAAACCACGAGTGGAGGCCTCAACGTGATCCTTTCTACGACACCGAGACCGAGGAAAAAGATATCAAGTCTGAGGAGGACGCGAAAAAAATTAAACAACGACAGACATACGTTAAACGTGTGATCGTTCATCCGTCTTTCCATAATATAAGTTATAGTGAAGCTGAAAAAATGATGAAAACGACGAAACAGGGCGACGCTGTCGTACGACCGAGCAGCAAGGGCGCTGATCATCTAACCGTCACGTGGAAAGTAACCGACGATATCTATCAGCACATCGACGTAAGGGAAGAGGGCAAGGGAAATGCTTTCTCTCTTGGTACCAGCCTGTGGATCGGCAACGAGGAATTTGAGGATTTAGACGAAATTTTGGCACGACATGTCAATCCAATGGCCTCATACTCCTCCGAATTATTGGATTACAAACACTACAAACCAACGGTCAACGGCCTCAAGGATAAAGCTGAGGAACTCTTGAAGGAACAGCAGAGAGAAAATCCTGGTGGAATTCCATACATCATTTCGGCAGCCAAGGTAAGAAAACGAGAAAATTATTTATTCAAAAAATATATATCTCTGATACAAACTATATCGAAAATTATAATGAGTGAATTGAAATTTAATATTATAATAT
>JABMBV010006473.1:0-10420 GCA_018906735.1 Mesochorus sp. PSUC_FEM 10030011 | reverse complement strand
AATATGTATATTTTTGAAGTAGCGCGTGATGAAATATTTTCAAGATCATCGTTAATTAGCCGTTATTATTATTATTATACGGGTTTCCGATACAGATAATTAATTGAGTAATTATTGAGTTTATCATTGGATCCTTACCCGATATATCGTTATCCCATTTGCCTAAGAATTCTCTCGTATAAAAAAAAAAAAAAATAATGCACCCGCGAGTATTTTGAACCCATCGAAGGATGTCTGAATCGAAGGATCCTTGACACACGTTGGAATTCGTTGAATCGGAAGATCTATACAAAACAACCGCGTATATGGTACCCGCGGGACTGTTTCTACCGGGTCTCGCGATCGCGTGGCCTATCAAACAACCCTATTAAGCCCCGCCACAGTATATTCGCAACGTCCAAGCGTGTTTTTCACCCTCGGTGTGGGCGGCGTTGAGGCTTCTCTATCGCTTTCGTTTTTCTCTCTTTTTTTCCCTTTTATACATTTTTTTTCTCCATTTCTCGCGGCTTCGGCGCTCGTTCGAAGCGCCATATATGTTTTATATATGTATATATATCCAAATGGTACTCGCGAGCAAAGATCCAAAGATCTACGAAGAGAAGAATAAGAAGAATAAGAAGAAGAAGAAGAAGAAAAAACGGAAAGCTCTCTCCTCCGCGTGTCTTCGGGATCCACTGAAGATCGTGTCTCTCCTCCCCCGCGAACTCACACGTGGTTATATATGTGCCGCGTGTGTGGGTGTCTAGAAAAGAGAGAGAGAGAAAAATAAAAAGAGAGAGAAAGAGTTGGCGCGGAGCCAGAGGATCTCGTGGGAGGCTGACCAGGCCGATAGACTGACCTCAGCCTCTAACCTCTCCCAAAATAGAATAGCACACGTATACATACAGGATACAGAAAAATGTGGATCTACACAGTGTGTGTTGAATATATCTCGGGGTTTAAGGGGATTTTGCGTACAGTCGGTTCAATCGAGTTTACGATTTGATAAAATTGATGGTAATTATCATCAAAGTTATCAGATTTTCGTTATATCGATCGTTATATCGATCGATATTTTTATTCGACAAAAATATATTCGAGCTCTTAATTAATTCGTAATATCTTTTTGAGCAGCAATATTCAAAAATACTGAAAGTTTTTGAAGGAGGATTACAGTGACTGTACGGCTCTGATACACACTCGTACATCTCAACTGCATACCTATAGACTATTAATTCCCGTTTCGCTCTTGTTTCCTCTTGTTTCTCTCGCTCCAATCTTTCCTCCAACTGCGGTTCGCGCGAGGTTTCTATTTCCGAGTTTGCGCCTCTTCAACTCCTCAACTCTCAGACGTTGTACTTCTTAGATTTAACGTATCGCAGAAATTTGCCAATGGAATAACAAGACTCGAAACACGGAAGTGATTTGTCGTATCGCGATCAATAATAAAAAAAAAAGTCAAGTTTTCCTCTCGACCACTTCATCTCCTGATTTTTTCTTCTTCTTCTATTCGAAGTATTATATGTATAGTCACTCTATATAAACCGCGAGAGAGAGAGAGAGAAGATACCAGGAGAAATTATGACGTGTGGTAGTTTCATTAAGATGCAAATACGTTAATAATTCCAGTGCTGCGCGCCCTCACGGCCTTTCGCGATTGCCAGGCGCGAAAAATCGCGAGAGTGTCCGCCGTGGCTCGTCTTTTTCCAATTCCCCGAGCCACGGCGCCTACGCCATGAATTAATTATTGTCGGTGGCGATTTAATTGCCAACCGCTCGTACCTCCGCTATAGGTGAGTCGAGAAAAGTTGCCGTAGCTTCTGATACAGCGCGTGTGCAGCATCTCGTTCGTCACTGACGTGACCCTGATGAGCTCTTTCTCTCTTTCTCTCTCTCTCT
This sequence comes from Mesochorus sp. PSUC_FEM 10030011, assembly GCA_018906735.1. Lineage (NCBI taxonomy): Eukaryota > Metazoa > Arthropoda > Insecta > Hymenoptera > Ichneumonidae > Mesochorus > Mesochorus sp. PSUC_FEM 10030011. The sequence continues at coordinate 8,542 of JABMBV010006473.1, read as the reverse complement.
TTCTCTCTATGCATATCGCGTGCATATTACGCACCAATACAGTCTCGCTATACACACGCGCGACTACTGGGTACTTTGATTGGAGTACACAAGCTACGCGCGCGCGCGCGGTAATTGAGGTACCTGCTAGCTACCTTGAGAGACTGAAAACCGGATCGAATTTATTTATTAATATACAAAAATAAAATACGCTCGAGAAAAATGATCCAGGAGATATGGATACGCAGTAAATAACATTAAAAAAAAAAAAGAAAAAGAACTGATACGCCTCATACACATTTATATATAATTTTAAACGACGTTTTGAAAGACTTGACGGGTTTGTGTTCGATCTTATAAGCCATACACATATACACACATGAACAAGCGTGAAACTTCGTTAAACCTCGTATATATAAATACGAAAGAAAGACTCGAGCATGGAACTTAGTTGTGACACATGGGTTTTATATCCCCCTCTCTCCCTCCCTCCCTCCCTGATCATTGTGAATAAAATACAGTGTCTTAATGGAATTGCACGAATATTAACGATACGAGACGAGGAATTTAATGTGCATATAGAGATAAGGTTATTTTGCCCATATTGAAATAATGTATCGCAGCTAGGCCAGTTCTCGCTGAGAGCAAGTACCACACGGTTTGTGCAAAAGTCTTTTGAATGATGATAAATGTCTATCAGACGTTTATTTCTCTTTTCTTTTGACGTGTGCAACTTTTTATATATTTCACACACACACATATACATCGTGAATCAGAGCTTCGATTCGTGTATATGTAAGTCGGTTGTAAATTTGCGGTTGGAAGCATAGATTCTATGTGTCGTTCTCACATTGCTCTGTGGCTGACTGACCAGCAACACCTGACGTATTTCCAGGGATATCTAATTACTGACTGGCGCGTATATATAAAGTCGCTCACAGACACACATGAGAGTAAAAGACCGCCTGCCCCCGACCTACAAGTTCTCCAAACGACGAAAGATGCATTCAAGCACGTTCTCTCGGACGCGGGTCGTTCTCTGTTGATCGTGTGCAAACGCCGATTGATTTTTTTTTTTTCTTTAAGTCTATACTTTTCTATTCTCGAATCAATTGGAATTTCACTTCCACGAAGCATTACATTAGGACGAACCGTGAATGGGGAGAATTAGAAGCGTTCGAGATTCAGAGTCTCGAGGAGCGGGGAAAAAAAAACAAACAAATTTCACAATTCATCTTTCTCGGGGCTTGGACTCGGAGCTGGCAATTAAGTAGGTTGGCTTATTAGCCTTTAAAGTGTGCGATAATTGGAGAAAAAAAGGCCTTAAGGTCCATTAGCTATAAAATATTAGGAATTGCATTTTCTTAATCGATCTTATCAAACGTTCTCGCGCTATTAGAGGAATTTTTATTTTTTCAATCGCAAATTGCATGAATATATATTTTTTTTCTTCATCCAATTATTTATCCTTAACCGCGATGCTGGCTAATTCTGTACAGTAGAACATTTATCTTTATATGTTCATATATTATACACGCAGTTGGAATAGTAAAGTAATATAAATCAGGAATATAGTGGTTTCTTGATCGCTCCTTATCGAGACTATTATCTCACAATTGTAGACATGGTTTCGTTCGATCGTAAAATGGAAAGAATATTTTTTTTGACAATTTATTTATCCTTGACTGATTTTCGCCGAATATTCATTATGGTATAGAAAGTTTCTCTTATTTTCATGAAAATCGTATATGCCGTTAAGACGTTTATTGCAGTATCTTGAACAGCATCCCAAAACACCTCAGTGATTTCAGCTCGATAAATCTTTTTCTCGTCTATAAGAAATGTCCGCGGCCAATCGGACATTTTAATTTGGTAGAAGACCATTAATATCGAAATATCTCATTTCATCTACATATCTATGTATACATTTAAATGTATAAGAATTCAACGGAGCGATCGATAAGGTACAACATCTCACGTACGTGTATCTCTTCTCCGGTGGTTTCGCGTTCGCAAAATTCGCATATGGAATATTTATATATGTATACAAGTTCTTCATGCTCACTGAAATATATATAACGCCCGTGGGCAATGCGTGTGTGTGTGCATCGATAATATAGCGCGGGTATGAAAAATAAAAAAAATAGTAAGAAAAAAACGATCGAGCACTTCCGTTCGCGGGGGTAAGAGCGGAAAATGTATATGCATATATATATATAAATTGTACATATGCGTTTGCCGCGAGAGACGAGACGACGACCGTGAAGAGACTCGGAGATCGTATCTCGAGCGATATTTACTGCTTTTCCTCTTACTCTCTCTCTCTCCCTCGTGCTCTGAAGCATCGGACGTACATTGAAAAGACGAGAGAGAGAGAGAAAGAGAGACGAAGAGTTGCAGCCTCTCGGCTGCTGCTGTTCGCTACTCCCTTGCTGCTGGCTCGCGCAGATTAATGGCGCGATCGGTAATGAACGTGGGGCACAGCAGCCTCGCCGACCACGGCAATCACCCCGCGGTCCCACAAATCCTCCCTTAGCATCATCTCTCTTTCTCTCTTTCCTTTTCTCTTCGTCTATCCTCTCTCTCTCTCTCTCTCTCTCTCTCTCTCTCTCTCTTACTGATCTCTCTTCTCTCGCAATGGCCTCAACTGCTCCGGATATCGCGGTGCGTACACACGCACGATATACCCGCAGATATCAACATAATCGACCATCGGAAAAGTCGCATTTTCCATCTACAAACACACGAAACAAACGCCCCTTTGACTCTAACATTATATCTGAGATATAGATTTTGTTCTACAATACAGTGTAGAGTGCAATCATGCGTAAACCTCCTCATATACATTATTACTGGGCACACATAAACGAGAACGAGTGTGCCTACGTTATTATCAATGGTTAAAGTGAGCTTCCTCTACCTCAGCCCCAAGGCACCGACGTTATAACACTCGTGAGCTTTTCCTTCCAAGTTTCTTTTAAACATTTTCTCTTGAATCAGTTTTATAGATTTTTATATACATTTTTACGCACGTAGAGTGAATTTGCCGAACATACGTCATTGACGAAACAATATGTGTTTTATATCGAATAATCTCATTGAACTGCAATCGCAAGTCAGATATCTATTTATTTTTATTGAAATTTAAACTAGCTTCAATAAAAAATAAATTAGTATTTTCTAAATAAAAATTTTTTTTTTATTGAAGCTTGAAGATATTCGAATATCCTTATTCTTGAGGATATCGATACAAGTAAGATTGTTATTTCATTTTCTAAATATCTCACAGTGGGCTTTGATATTTATATGAATATTGAAATTTGAAAATGTTCAAAGTTCGCCTTGCAATGAGATTACTCGTTATAAAAAATGTTATTCTGCGGGTGTTCCGTAAATGGACAGTTCATCCTATAAGTTGTCTCGGTGCGCGGTTGAATGGAGAACTCTTGAAATTCGCGTCCTTGAAAACGCGACAGTGACAAAATACGCATATATTAAAAAAAACTGTACACTATACTTAAAATATCACGAATCTGTTGCGTATATATCTGCCGCGTATAAACACGAAGAACTCGAAAGAATGTTGAACAAAAATTGCCACGAGATTCACGTCCCTCTTTATAAAGGCACCAAAAAATCTTTGGCAATATTAAGTTTCTCATTTCGTTGCTATGTATGTGTGTGTGTGCACGAACGAGTAAACGAAAAATCGCGTGCGTGTACCTGGACATTAATACGCAAACGGAGCACACGCACGCATTATCATCAAAAGAGGGCGCAACTGTCGTTTTTTTTACCCCTCAACTTTTTCCATATCTATATACATATACACGCGATTGGGATATACTCAAAGTGAGAGAGAGAGAGAGAGAGAGAGCCTGAAGGCGAAGGTGTCTTTGGTAAGGGAAAAAGAGAGAAAAGTGGCGAACTCGGTCGTAACTTATTTATCCGGGAGGTAAAGTCCCTTTTGCGGGAGAGTCCCAGCTCGCGTTTTTTTTCTCTCTATAGTGTCTGGAGAGCAAACGGGGTTTAACTTGGCGCCTCGATCTTGTATTTTCTTCTATATATATATTCTCATATCTTCGATGGACTTTTAACTCTCTAACAAGAACGCAGCGAAATGTTACGTCGTGTTCTTTTCGAGTATTCTATTATACACATACGAAGATTTGTCTCTCGTTACGCCAGTATAGAAAACGAGTAAAAAAAAAAGAAATTGTATGTGTAGCTGACGCAAAGGGAGGCTGAGTTTGGAAGATTAAACGCGTCAAGTGACGTTAGTTAGGGCCTTTTGTTTGTCAATGAACGTGATATATATATACAGACACGTAGTATAATATAATACGTTTAAAACAGGAATATATATATGTGAGGGATAACCGCGAGAGGACCAAGACATTTCGCAGCATGTATCCGGGAGATAGTCCCTATGTTCTTGATGGTATAAACACGGCGGCAACGCACAGACGGGCATTTGTTCCAATCTAGGCGGCTAGGGGGTCATAAATATGCCGTGAGTTTCTTTGGCTGATATAATGCGAACTGTGCGTGGGTCTCGCGCTCCTCCCTTAAGCTTCTCTTGTTATGTCTACATGTATAGGAGATGTGTAGCTGCTATATAATGCCTCGGAGTAAGAGATAGGCCACGACTGCTTGTACATTGGTATTGACTTTGATGAAAACTGAAAAAGCCTCGACGCGAGTAACGCTCGACGGGGCAAAACGGACCAGATACGCCTTTATGCTTGACAATGTGCACAGGTCAGACTGACCGCCTCGTTCCGCGAGTGTGAAATCAGTCGTCGCGGCCGTCGCAGCTGCTTGATTTACACCATCGAACGTGCGTAATAACACGCGCATACGCAACCCGAGAGATAGCCAACCCAAAGTTCCTCTCTACGCGTTTTCGTGGGCGAGAGAAAATCATCCTATCGTTACGCTTGCATTTGGCGGAACTTAAAATAGTATCGCAGTTATATTTACGAGAAGAAACTGAATGTGGTGGGGGAGGGGGGGGGATATGAGCTTCTAAGACCAGATGGAAAAACGTTCGAGCGAGACTTGTGGCGTTATCGAGAGACGCGGCAGTGTCTCGACGCCAAGTCAAATTCAATATTTAAAATTTTTAACTCTCGTTTTTATGGGGAATCGAAGCACGATCATTAAAAAATCTAACCGAAATTTTCTGATTTAGTGTGATATTTTTCTCTTTCGAATCGATTGTATATTACGGATAAAAGCACATTTAACACGACTATTGAACTACAAGATATAGGGCAGTATTGCAGTTAAACATTTATTAAGTGAATACTTCTTACGAGACACTGGAGAATTTCGCATGAATTAAATATCCAAAAGTTTTAAGTACCGACGATAAGAGACGAGGCAGGCTTCGTTAAAGAAATTGCATTTTATTTCGGTGCAGTAACATGATTATATTGGCAATAAAAGATAAAACAAAACAATTAACGGCGTAAGATAAAAAAAAAGCATTGGATTAAACAGAGCGTCATCGCCCAATGGTGTAAAATTGCCACCCTCCAATATACGACTACACGAATTAAAAGTAAATGCAAAAATTGTTATATATATATGGATATATGTATATCGAGCTGATGTTGCATATACTGTCGATAGAATCGCGTATATCCGTCGTACGCGGGTTGTTTAGCATTTTAATGGACTTTCTCTCGCAGGGGTTCACATATATGCAGAAGCAAAGTCTCGAAGTATATATAACCCATGACAGACGCATCCTTGCTACGGTGTGCAGAGTTCGGATGATCGCGTTCTTCCTCGAGGACGATATGCGAAGAGACCTCTCGTTTACGAGGTGGACAACTCTTCGACTCCAGCTCGTCGCGCCTTCAAAACTCCCCCCTCTCTCTTGCTCTATCTCTTTTTACCTTTACCATACGCGTTTGCATCAGTTAACCCTTTCCACTTGGCCATCTCAGGTGGACCGGTTTTAAGCTCGTCGTTGGCTACCACCGTCCCTGCTTGGTACATACATTCATCCTGTATATAGGTATGATGGTGGTGTTGACCGCGCCACCATCAATGAAAAACTCGAATGATGATAACCCGGATTGCCGGCGTGCGCTGAGATGAAGGAGAAGGGCCATGTTATATATGCGCGGCTTTACAGCACACACATATGTTCCAGAGTATAGTTGCTCGCGCGCGTATATACTGCTCTCGGACTTTTGGTACAACCATAAGAGCCGAGGGAGACCTCCAAGCGCGTCTGATTGGCGCCCCCGGGGCGGCTTACCACTCTCTTTCTCTCTCGCTTTCCCGATCTACCTCGCATTTATTCAAAAGCTTTCATAAGCAAGAGAGAGAGAAAGGATCTCGCTCACGCAGTTTGGAGCTACCGTAATCACGGATTGCGCCACCCAGTCTAATTAGTAATTCAGATCCGAGCGTTCATCAACGAGAGAGAGAGAAGGAGAATGATTGGCGAGTAATCGAGGCCACGTTTTGCATTGGTTCTCTCTTTCTCTCTCTCTCTCTCCCTTTCCCCTCGTCCCTTAATCCATTAGTTCATAACTCAAAATATATTATAAATTTTATCTTTAAACTACACAGTTTTTATCTTTTTAATTTTCGATCTTCGTATTCAGAATTTTTTAAACTGAATTCGGTACCACGTGTTCCTTTATAATAGTTAAATTTTTATCAAATCTAATTATTATCACTTGCTTTCAAATTAACTTTATCATCCTATAATTAATTATTTAACAGCGTTCATAAACCACCAAAAGCATATTATAAAATATGAATCAATCGATCTCTTTCTCGCTTATATATTTCGCGTAGTTTGAATAATCCAAAGAATTATTGTTTCAATGGAATAACGGGCATTTTATTGAAACCTTTAAATACATTGATAAGATTGAGAGTGCCTTTAAAGTGCATTGCGTTCCGACAATGTTTCGTACATCGATTGAAATCTCTTTATCCATTTATGAATAATGTTAATATCCACTGTATGTATATACTTTATTTTTATTGCATTATCACGAAATGATGATGACAAAGATACACACGACAGAGAGAAAGATGACGACAACCGAGGGATATAAAACGGGGAATAAATGCGCGAGCGCTCACCCCAACAACATCCATAAACCATAACGCCGTCAACCGTATTAACGATCGATTATATATATATATACACTCATATATAAATATACCGTTGTATATAAATGGTGCTACATAGAGAGAGCCCCGCCACGTTCGTTCGCAAAAAGTTGTTCCGGCGAGTTCGTTTCCTTCCACGTTGACTTCGGGCTCTTTGGAAAAACCACGAACCAACACACAACCCGCGTCCAAGTATCGGACGTGGCAATCGTGTCGATTATCCCCGTGTAACGAGACAATTAGCAGCCAAGTAAAATGGAGTGGTGATGATGATGATGATGATGATGATCGCGGTGATGGGAGACGCGCGCGCGTCCTCGGTCTCATAAATTTATTCGTTTATATTCGCAATACACAATTTATAGACCTGCCTAGGGCGTTAAATCGATCTTTCGATTCATCAATTAAGTCGTATCGAATCGTGTTGCACTCGATCATTTAAAAAATGACAAAAAAACTTATCATTTGTTAACTTACACCTTTCGAGAATTTCCTTGATTTTAAATAACATAAAAAAAAAGAGTATCTTTGATATCGCGATTATTCTTCATTTTATTGAACTCCCGAGTTCAAGAACAATAATCAGTCTTCCCTGCATACAAATTTTTCAACTTTTCATCTTTCGCATCTTACAATGAAAAACAAAGAATATTTAAAAAAAAAAAAATTGATTTATGTAGTTCGAGTTTATTAGAACGTAGTCCGAGCTATTAGAACGGACTCTCGAGAGCTATGAATAAATATTATATGTTACCGCGTCTCTTATTTGAGGAAGAGAGAAGGAAAGATCGTAGGATCGAGAGAGGAAAAACGGTACTTGTGCACCATCGGGTGGTCCCCTGTTCTCCTGCGGCCGTTCTCTTCTGTAATAGTGCTCGCGTTCTTACATGTGTGCGTTTTATGAGAGAAATTGAAGAGAGACATACCGAAAGAGAGAGAAAGAAAGAGAGAGAGAGAGAGAGAGAAAGAGAGAGATGCTGATGATCACGATGCTCTCTCTTCAAGGCCGCGGTGAGCCTTCACCTCTTGACACGAGCTCGCGTATTATATATACATATAGAGAAATATATTATACAGAGATGCTAGGAGCGCGCTTTGCTCGTTGAAGCACTCACACACGCTCGGACAGAAACACGGTGTGTGTGCAGGATCGCATAGAGAATGCGCGAAGAGTATGGAGCGGGGGGAAAGGGAGAGGGAGGGGGAGGAGAGGCTTCGCGTGTATTTCATCCACACATATACATCAACGTGCACGAGAGCGAGAGGAAACTTTTCTCTCGATCTATCTACCTCGGTACACACCCGAGCACTTAAGTTGCACCCCGCCGTGGGGTTATATGCACCGGCGTCGGCGAATGGTCGTAAGAGGCCCTATATATATATATGTATATACACATATACATATATATATATTATA
>JABMBV010006462.1:0-10365 GCA_018906735.1 Mesochorus sp. PSUC_FEM 10030011 | reverse complement strand
TTATAAATTTATTATTACTTTTTTTTTAATATTTTAGTTGACGAAAATTTTACAATATTTTATTAATAACAAGATAATATTGTATATCAATTTTTTTTTAATTTTAATTTATCTAGAAAAAGCCTACAAGAATTTGGATGTCTTGGAATATTATGAGATTGTGCACTCGGATCTCTCGAGGCGCAACCTAAAAGTTAGCACCGCATGGTGAAAGGTGTGTGTAACTCCCACATTTTCGCACGGGCAACAGACGCGCGAATATCAATGCGCCATGTGAAATATGACGTTTTCATTAAAACTTACCAAGCGTTATTAGCAACCTGCCGTGAGCTTGAGACCGGGAAGATGCGGAGACGTTAAGATGAGAAATCAAAAGAGAGAGAGAGAGAGAGAGAGAGAAAGGTAGACAAAGGGGGAGGGAAAAGCTTCAACACATGGAGAATCCCAGCAACAGTTTTCCCTCTTCCGTGCGAGTTTGGCCTGCAATGCAAAGAGTAAGGAGGGGTGCCACGAACTCGTGCCAATGTCGGTTCTCTCTCGACTACGACGCTTTAGTCAAAATTAACGTTAGTTTTCTTTAACGACCCTACTACTACCAACTGAATAGTCAGAACTAACAACCTGACGGCGAAAGTTCTTATTTTTATACGTAGTACAATTTTCTACAAGCTACGACATATCAATATTATCGCGAATATACTTGGAAACTTGGAATAAAACCTAACACAACTTCCATACACTTGTACACTTCATGCATAAAAACAACCTTATAAAAACTTCAAGGCTATACATGCATAGCGCAAAAAGACTTAATTTTTTCCCTACATATACGTGAATTCTTTTTCCTCTCTTTTTTTTTATTTCTTTACTCAAATATATTGCACACACAGAGACATATTATATCCGCATCAGAAGGTACAATTCGCATCTCATTCTTCTCTCTTTTTCCACCTGTGTTTCCGTCTTCTACTTTCTCATTTCTTCTCTCTCCACTGTTTCTCAACATCCGCCCTTTTTTTCCAACGTATATTCTTCATGCCCTTATTCTACGTCCTCGGGCACTTTTCCGGCTGCACATTAACCCGATAATTCCCATGCACATCTCTCGGCTAACAGGGCAACCCTCGCTGTCCGCAAGGGGTTGGCGATGTAGTAGGAGGCAGAGAAAGACCTCGTTGGCTACGATGCAAGTGTGCGCATGTACACATATGCACACACGTGCACATACACATCTGGCCTGATTCCCTTATCGCTCGGTACTCAACTCTCGCGCATCCCTCTTCTGTATCCCTTACACGAAAACCCCTTTCTCTCGCACATTTTATCCATTTCTTCCACGGTAAACCACTCTCCTCCCCTTTTATATCTCTTTCTCTCTTAATACATTTTATCCTATTCATATATGTGTATTCATATATGCAGAACGGAAAATGGTTGATGGTACTTGTACGAAGGGTTGGGGAACTAGGTATTTCTGGAAATATCCTCTTTTTCAATTGAAAAAAAAATTACTGTTCTTTTGGGATTTCATAATATCAACGATCCTAATTCCCTCATTATTAACTTTTACCCGTGTCTCTATTAGATATCGATATATTCAAAGACATATATAGCAGCGTATCGATGCTATATGGAATATTAAAAATGACAAAAGCCCATTATTCTGTTTAATTATGAACTCATATGTGAATTATAAAGAATAACGTGCGACATTTTTTTATTAAAATTTGAAAAAAATGAGAGTAAAAAGTCTGACGTGTTGACCGATCTATATATAGATTAACTGATCATAAATGACCCATATAATAAATATGGTTAGGGTTTAAAACCTTATCGATCTGACGTGAAATGTCGTTACGTTATTATCGTGTGCATTATGAACTCATTTATTTGAAGATCCGACCATATTTGGTTAATTCTCATTATTTTATGCTAACTATTAAAGTGGGATTTTCTCGGCTAGAACATTTGGTGAGAAAATCTGTAGAAAAATATATAAAAGTAGACAAACGAATATTTTTAATTAGAAAAAATCAATAGTGTACAGACATTCGGAGCTCTTCAAAGTTAAAATTGGCTCGGCCATAATGTTGATTGACGACGAAATTCAGATGTGCATTATTCAATATTCTTACCACGCAATTAGGCAATGATTTTGCAGAAAAATCTGTAGAAATGTATATTCCTTTCTTTACAGGTAGAAAATAGCATTTTTTAAATTGAAAAATAAAAAAATTACTAATGTATATATACGTTTGGACATTTTATAACCTTCGGCAATTTGAAATTGCACAATTTAGAAAGACTTTATCTACTTTTTCCACCTTGCACTTATAATCACTGTTCTTTTCTTACGCTTATCCTCTCTTTCATTATCACGACGGCTTTTTGCCGCCTCTGGCGTATGCACATTTTCCCCGCATCTCTTTTCTTTCTTTTTCTCTCATCGTTGTCCATCCACATTTCTCATTCTTTTTATCCTCAACTTGCATATACTCATTCACCATACATCGAACGCACACTCCCAGTATTAGGATAAATTGCTGCCATTACAACAGGTGGAGCCGGTCATATTTTGTAATTTTCCTGTCGGATGCGTGTGCCCAGGCGTGCGAGAGATGCAGCAGATTGCACTCGCTATTTATGACTATATGATACATGTATCCCGTTACGTGTGAGAGGGAGAACAGATTTTGGGAGACCGGGGTAGGAACCAAACTTGGACGAGAATATATCTGAACATATCAAGCGAAAATATTTCCTTGTTTCGAACACACCCGTTACAGTGATTCAGTAATGCCAATTTTATTCAATTTATATATATATATGATGCGACAGTTAATACATTTACGAAAGATAAAACCATATAAACATGAGAGTTAAACCACCAAATATCATTGACACGTTTAAATTATATTATCAGATAAATGAATGCCAGCCAATAAATGGAAAACATATTTCTTCCTGCATCAATGAAATTTAAATGCCGAGCAAATTTGATTTTCTATAAATATGCGTAATTGATTTATTTATTTTTATTAATCCTTACGAGTTAATTCATTGAAGCTATGAAAATATTTTCTTTATTTTATTTCTCAAAGAAAAAAGTTTAATCTCGTATGTAAAATATAACTGAATAGAAACTGGATTAGAGTCGTACATTAGATATCTCTGTGACATGTGAATAAGTTTGCAAAGTTCTGGAGCATTTTGATAGCATCGCTGTGATGAAACAATACAATGACAGTCCCAGGATCAAGAGCTTACAATTTTTGGGATCTCGTATACGAATGACGAAGCCTCTCTTAACTCCCGCTCGTATGTTCCCGTTCGTTTATCTCACTCACTCTTTGTAATACTTTACTATTGTCTCTATAGCCAGAGAAACCATCAACAGAATGAAATAAAATTATAGGACGTCCGTATACATATAGCTTTCCCAAAACTCTCCGGTAGATAATTCCAAAGCAAACCACAAGCCGCGGCTAAGTACGCGTACCATTATTGTTTATCCCTGTATATATGTTAAAATCCCTCGGTAGTTCAGGCTACTCTTGCCCAAAATCCACACCTATGATATATATATAGGATTTGAATGAGCATTCGACCATTTGTACTCTTCGATCTAGTTTCATATTTCATCCTTGCGGGCAATAACCGCATCAATTTCTAAACACGTTCTATATTCGCGTTATATGTATCACAAAATTATTTTTCAGTACCTTTTATTCTAATTTTTTATATAGAAAAAATGTGAAAAATCTTTTTTTTCTTCTATGACAAAGAAAAAGTTTATTTTTATTTTGCCTTTGTTAATTACAATTTGTGTTCACGTTAGATTGGTTTTTTTTTTCTTTTGCCAATCAATATAGAATCCATTACGTTTTGTAATATATACAATGACATTTTACAAAAATAGAAAAAAAAATCGATCAATAGTTTCAATTAGAGTTGATGCTTCCATCCTGATTGATTGAATGTTTTCTAATTACTTATGTTTCAAAACATTCAATTGTTATTTTAAGGCCAACATTTGTAGTCATTGTTACAATTGCAATTTTTGTTTGTTCATATATGTGTATTCAGATAAATAGAAAAATAAAGAAAATCACGCGCATAAATCGACATAGTATGAAACGATAGAATCACTGGATATCCTCGCATCCAATTGTACTAAACCATTAGGTAATTGTTTTGTCTGCCCATCTGTCTGTCTTCGACCAAAACAAAAAAATTCTATCGACGTTCTCATTTATGCTTCGAAAATGCTCAAGTTCCTTCATTAAAATGTTTGCCTACCAAGTAATAGCCAATCAACTAGCTGACGCTAATTAGTTAGCTCATTGACTTTAGATGTCTTTGGGAAACAAAAATAAAACATATTTCCTCTCAATGTTGAAATATACCAATTAGTCGATTTCTATATAAAATAGAGTGCAATAATCATGATACTGTTAAAAAAAAAATTCTGTATTCACATAAACTTACTATAAAATTTAATTTTTACAAATTTACAACGCTATTGATTTGTTCAATATTTTTCTCAAGTTTTAACACAATAATCTTTTTGTTTTCTTCATAATTAAATTGATCATTTGTTTATTTTACATAAACTTTGATAAATTATTAGAAGAACATCAGAGAAAATTTGAAAATTAGAAAATACGAAAATACATCGAGGCTACAATGATACGCGCGCGTCTTACAGAAGCGGTTAAATAGTTTCAGCTAACTGAATATGACAATTCAACATAATCGTGTGCCTTATACACACTCTTAAACACACATATATGTATATACACACTTTTGCGGTTTTGCGTTATAATTCGCGGATGAACCGTCGTACACGGAGATGACACGACGACGCGACCGGTATAACAACGTGAGAATGACCGGCGGAATGAAAATGAGAATGTGTGCGAACACTTGGAAGATCGTCCCGGTAGAAACCGCGATGCGGCAGCAAGAATTACCAAAAGGGTTGCGGCTTACGGTGCTCTCTGTCTCGCCCGTTTTCTCAGTGTCTTTCCCTCGTGCATTATATACATTATGGATTTCGAGAAAACAGCTTTTTGCGGTAAGAGTTTGTTCTCCCTACGGTTATGTACCTAATATCGTAAATACACGGAATTCTTCGTCAGTTCAGTCATCGGTAAATTTGTGAACGTATGCTTCAAAAATCTTCCCTTCATTGTCTTTTAAGTTTTTCGTAGTTTTTTCATATTATTTATGTATTATTGTATTAAGGGAACTCAACATTGAAATATGAATTTTGAAAAATTATTTAAAAAATTTGTAGAACGTTCACAAAAATAATTAATACATTACTATTCGATATATCGAATGAAATATTTTTTGGTTCTGGTTAGAACTTTCAGATGTACCAATACCATACTGATAAATCAAGTTTTAAATTTTTGCCTTTTACGCCCGATTCAGAATGCACCACTGAATAAATTCTGCTCTACGATATGTCTCATTTGTTTCATAGCGCTTGTCTTCGTCGGCTAAACGGAGCACATTTTTTTATCTTCGTATATCAAAGATGCATATTAATTTTGAAATTGTTGCCCCATTTGGAAATTTTAAAGCATTGTATAAATAAAAATTCTGATTTAAATTTAAATGTGCTGCAATTAATCAGTGTGTAGATAATCATTATGAAGAAAATAAAATTCATTCAGCATTCTGTGAATCATGCGCAGAGAACAAAAACTCAAAACTTGGTTTATCAGAGCCAAGACCAAAATTTCTATTCGATATATCAAGTAATAATGTATGAATTATATTTCTAGGCATTTTATAAATTTTAAAAATAATTTTTCAAAATATAAATCTTCACGTTAACTGGTTTCCCTTAAATGTTGAGAAGACAAATACTAACGAAGATTTAGATTATATACATATATTTGAAACACACAAAATCTTGAAAATATCACAATAAAATCCAATTCTCGAGCTAATACCCAATTGTTAATAATGATTAAGGTTCACCGGAGGTAAAGCTTGGTCAGAATGTTCCATATGTTCTCATGTACACGCATATACAGATTATACTTTGCTTGTGCACATTGCCTATATAATCCAATATAATGTATACATGATAGTTGATACCCGTATATATGCGGTGACGAAAAAAAACCGTGCGAGAGAGATCCCCGCTTTCGGTAAGCCTCAGGTGCAACCGAAGAGTATTATCTTGCATATACATATAGCTGCAATATTTCGTCGGCTTTAACAAACACATACAAGCTCAACACGAATATTCAATCCATATATATATATATGCAATAATCACTTACTATAATTGAGTACAACAATATATTAGTCTGTATATGTACGAGCATAAAATGTGTAAAAAGTAAGTATGTGAGAGAGCCACGGGTGAGACTATTTTAATTAGTAACCGCAGCTCTTATTAATATGCCCTCTCTCATTTACTGCCTTTTTCACTGTCCCTTTTTCTTTTTCGACGTAGTGAAAATGTGCTGAGAGAGCTTCTTCCTCTCTTTTTTTTCCTTTCGGTTATATCTCCGTGAATAAGAGGACAAAATGCATTTGCACTATCCTCTTTTTACTTCTTGTTCGTTGAAAATAGAGAAAAAAAATATGGAAAAAGGACACGGAACGGGGATTGCAAAAACGAATTAAGAAAATATTTAAAAGTTTGAAAAAATTCGTGAACAGAAGCCTGGACAGAATATATACGATGGTTTTTTCAAATATACCACAGCTTATCTATACGTTTTATCTACATATGTATTAAATACATAAGGTATTTCACGTTAAATTTAATAATTCAATTTCTTTCCTTATTCCCCATTTGATCGAATAGTAATGCCAATAGGTGTAACTGTCATGTTTTATCATTCTTCGCTTATCCAATTTGACGTAAAATATTTAACCGCTACATACACGACATGCGAACAAGCTCATAGATATTCAAAGGAAACGCGTTTTTCTCGTCTTCTTTAGCTTTCAATTTTTTAATCCTCGATTAGAGATAATGAATTCTTTTTAATTTTTTAAACTTAAACTTTTAATAATTCTAACTGCATCTATAACTATAGTTAATCAAGCCGTTATATCACACATGAAATTTTGAAAAACTTTCATGCACGTCTAATCAATGCATAAAAAATATTTAGCAAGCCACAGATGCACAGAAAACTCGACACGACCCACGTATTACTCGCCAAGGAAAAAAGAACGAGTAGATTTTTATCAGAAAGCTACTTTATAATCAGGGATATGAAACTTGTTTTTTTTTTCCTTTACAAACTTCAATAAAATAAAACAAAAACTGAATGATATTCCGATATAAATGAACTCGTTTGTATTTCTTATATAAAATGCTCCGTTAAGAAAGAAAACGTGTACCCAGACTATTAATTGCTTCACAATTAATTATCATTGTTTATAGTACACGTAGCCACATTATCGAGAAACACGTCAGTGTCGTTGACGTCACAAATAAGTTAGACCACACCTGAGTACGAGGTAGACTGTACCCTATTATTTCGAAAGAACAAACAGACCGATGTCATGATATTAAATGAATAAAAAGTAAATAAAAAGAAGGAAAAAAAAAACCATGTGGGCAATTTCGCAGAATTCTTCTCAACTCCGTTGTGCTCGGGTTCGCCGGTTATTCTTCCGGTAATGTGACACGTGGCCGAGCATACACATCGAGAAGCGAACCGCTCCTTCGGAAAATATTTGCAGGACATATTTGCAGCTAGGACCTCTGGGGAAACGACGAGGAGAGAGTGTGGGAGAGGATAAATTTTATTATGAACAAAGAAAGAGGAAGCAAAAGAGAGGGACGAACCCGTCGAAGTCGCCTGGATAAACTTTTACGACTTTCTCCCGACAAATTTGTTCCCTTTAGTACCGTATCGTGCACACGAGGAAAGAAATTGTTTCGCGATTTTTAGTATATGGATTTTTCTTTTTTTTTATCATTTTATTTTTTTCAATTCCTTTTTCTCCTTCATTTCGTCATATAACGTCATCCTATTTCATGCCGTTCTTACGGTCGATCGTATAACGCGGTCCACCGAGATTCCCGTACAATATTTACGCCAAATTATTACATCCCTCCTCGGTTCTCTTTACTACGTACCTCGGACGATCGAAGAACGCCCGCGACTGTAAAGTTTTCGTGAGAACGATTTTAACCCCATCTTATAACGCTGCCTCCAACCTCCTCCGCGTCCAAATTCGCCTGGCCCCATTGCTTCGAGAGTAAACCAGCGCGAAAAACACCTTATGGCTTAATTGGCAAATAAATAATTAAACGAAACCTTAGTCTTCTCATTTTGAGGAGAGGATAAAGTGGCAAGCCCTCCTGTGTTTACGCTCATCATTATTCGAAATAACGATTTGCATAAATCGTTGTTAAGATATCGCGAGTATATACACTTCGATGGTTATTATACACGTGTGTGTTTCAACGACTCGGATTAGTCGTAAAAAAATCGTATTCATATACATATTTATTGTATATGGAGGAAGCCCCTGCCTTACCTGCTTCTACAAACTTTTTAAAGGGTCTTTCACACATGTGTTTTTTATGGAAAAAAAAATCGTACCAACGCCGTACCTCGATTAATGAAAACTTTTTTATTTGTAATTGTTTTTATCGTTTTTTTTTTCCAGAAATCCGAGAGCTCGCTATTCGAGACAAACATCCGATTTATGGGAAGTTTACTGGCCTGTTACGCACTCACGGGTGACGTTATGTTCCGCGACAAGGCTGCTGAGCTCGGAGAACGAATGCTTCCGGCTTTTGAAACGAAAACAGGAATTCCTCACTCGTTGATCAATCTGTCGACCGGGGTAAGTGCATTAATTCATGAATACAATTTTATTAAAATAATTATCCATCTGTCGCGATATTTCAAAACAATATTTTTTTTTCTCAATATTATAATAAATTCTTATTATACCGGTAAACTGTCGTAAAACTTAAAAAATATGAAAACCACGCAATAAACAAATATTATAGAATTCACAAAGTCGAAGCTTTTTCCCTTCGATATACCAAGATTTTTGAAAAATAAAAATCATTAAAACTGACATCTCCTGTCGTCGTTATATATTTGTGCGCTCTCGTACAGATCCAATCGTTTACTCGAAAATTTCATACGATGAATCCGTGCCAAGTGAACAGGCCGCATGCACGATTAATAACGAGAGAAAACACATGAGAGAGCTCTGAGCACTACTCCAATTACCCTCTGCGGTCCTCAAGTCTTTCTCTTTCTCTCTTTCTCTCTCTCTCTCTCTCTCTCTCTCTCTTTGCTGGTACTAGCTAACCTTTAAATATAGAAATTTTTAACGGGGTTGTTTATTCGCTCTGGCGCTTGTCGGCCCTCGGACAAACTTTCATCTACACACATCATCGTACTTTATATGTACTATGCCTACTTATACGTGCACAAAACGGTGCACCCTCAAGTATAACGCCCGGTTAAATCTCTTTGCCTCCGAACCTCTATGGAGCAGCAGTACGAGCTCCCCGGAGAACGAGCTTCGAGGGTGGCTTAATTGAAACGATTTCCGTCAAGTCACGTTTGCCGAAGCGCGAACGAGAGAAGACAGAGAGAGAGAGAAAGAGAGAGAGAACGAGCCATGGTCGACGAGAGAGCGAGACACGTTTATACTCCAGAGAACGCCTTTCGTATTATATATACATATATATATATATACATACACATACATATATTTGCGATTAATATGCAAATTCTTAATTGCTTGGATAATGAGACCGCAAGGCACCCTATACCGATGCAAGGAAGCCCTTTCCCTGAACCTTAGACACTGAACTTCATGGGCAGTCAATAATCTTCATCGACCAAATGTTTATACCCCTTTTTTCTGTATATCACGAAAAAATTAAAGAAATATAAATGGATGTAGAAATAAGATGACAATTAGCTTTTAAACCGTCACTGCAATAACGATATACCATCGCTTATGCTCGTTCACATATTCCAAACGAAACAATATTTTCACGATAATTACCATTATTGCCGACGACTGTTGAATATTCAATAAAACTCGTTAAGGAAGGAATTTATCGTTTCTCGCGTAAAATTTTTTTTTTTCTAAATTCGTGCAATACAATTTTTTTTTTTTAATAAAAAGTTTAATAGAGTATCGAACTTCTAACGAAATTTCCTAAATATTCGCTATCTCAAAATAGAAATATTTTCTATTAAAGTTCCGCATTTTTTCGAAACTTTATAACGAGAATTCACAATAAAAATGTAATTTTGAATAATGAATATCTCGACTACTTGAGAATAAATTTTTTTTTTATTTTTTGTACAATACAAAGTAATATTCTAGCAAATTCAT